>DWHP01004034.1:0-12897 GCA_018247895.1 Parnassius honrathi
AAATGATTAGTTTTAAAGAAAGAGTGTCTGTGTTTAGTGTATATTTTGATTAAAAAATGTATGGACGGACGGCCGGCACTTCCACCTTAATATAAATCGGTGAGTTATAAAATCGTGGATTGTTATAAATGGATTAAGATAATTTCACTCAATATTGTTAATCTTATTTATTTAATGAATTCGTTCGTTTATTTTAACAGTTAAAAGTTGTATTAATCATCCATCCATGCGGTGCTTTACCGCATACAGCGGAGGCCGAGATAAAAGAAAACTATTTAATGTATTCTATGTCATTCTCTCGCAGGTTAAATCCTATAGATATATTTATATATTTGTTTCTCATTAGTGCCACTTTTTCGTTTCATCGAATTTCAAATTACAAGGATTCCAAAAAGTTTTCACTTCAATAAAAATATAAAATCGAATTGTAATCGATAATAACGATAATCGATTCTCCGTAACATTTTTTAATCTGTGGTAATTGTAACCCGTAATAAGCGTGTTCTCATCCCTAGTTACCATTTTGTTCCTAAAAACTACACCTGCGCAGCCTCGTGCGACTAACTTAAGCCCGGCCAAGTTAGATTGCGCGAGGTATACCCAAGTTCTATGAGTATTTTACGCATAGAAGAAATAGAACACTGGAATCTGTCAATTCTTTCCTTTGCTGTACTCAAAATTTTAGCTGTGGAAGGATATTCACCATCGCGATAAAACGATGACACTATTTGTTTAAATACACTATTGTCAAAGTCGTCTAACGCATTTACTGTACAAGGCCGATAGACGCTTTCCCGCGGGGAGCTAACTTCTCCCTTTATACACTCTTTTTTAATTTTGTCGACCGCTCTAACACTCACACCACATATCGCCGCAGCACGGCAGAAATTAACACTTTGTAACTTTTCGGGATCTATTTTCATTTCAGTAAAAAAATGTTAAAACATTGTTGATAACAACATGTGCTTGTGCTGGTATATTGGTGCCAACATGCAAAATATTATTTTTAATAAATTCTGCCGTTTTGGTACAAAACAATAGTGTAGCCATTGTGTCACTAAAGAAATTCAGAGAGCGAATGCGCAGAAACAAATTTCTCTTCTATATATGTACTAAATTATCATTGCACTAATTTGCAGGTATTAGGCGGGGGTAATAATGGAAAATAAACGACTCATAACATAACAATGACGCACCACCCTTTGTATACCGTACCGCCGCCATGTACCTCCTGCTCCTGCCTTTGATGATCCATTTGTTGTTATTGATAATGGCGTTGCGCCCGCGCAACACGCTTATCACCCTAGCCGGGCTGAGGCTGAACTATGATTTATGACCCCAACTTCACGAACAAAATAATTTTACTATATTTATCTAAGCTTTTTACTGTAACCGTATAGTGTATGCGTAAGAATATTATCTACAATCCCCCCGCCACTTCCATGTGTGTTATAAGAAGCGACAGACAATTTAAAAAAAAACTGGTTGCCAAGCGTAGCAACTATGGAAATGGTTGACATGCTTGGCATGAATGAAGGTAGAAAAAGGCGGCTCCGCTATTCCTGGAACTTGAAGAAGAGATAGACAAGTTGAGCTGAGATATTATAGGATTATCCAAGCTCCGAAGACAAGTAAACCTAGGATCCGACAAATTGTTTTATCACCTAAAGGATAATTATTTGTCTCAAGGAGGTGTCAGATTTATCGTCCACAAGACTCGTTAACAACTGTATAAAGATTAGGCTCTGATCAATAAGGGTTGCCTACCTTATACTCAGAATCAAAAAACCGTGATTGTTAAAGGTCATACTGGGTTACGCACCAACCTCTGCAGCTGAGAACGTCCGGATGATGAGCTGGAGAAATTTATGAGAATATCCCTGAGCCATGAATTCCCCCAAAACCCACAGTTAGGTGTCAATGGGGAGACTAACGTAAAACTGGGCACAAGAAAGGGTGAGCTTGAAGGTGGGGAAGTTCAGAATAGGGCAATGGAACCCAAAGAGTCAATAATTTCACGGAGATGGGGGATATTTTATGATAAACCTTAACTTAAACGGCCTCACAGAAAGTGGACCTGATTTAACAAAAAAATGCGTCATAATTGTGCACAGTTGATGCTTAGTACATGTTTTGATTATCTATGGGTCTAATCCTTCTCAGCTTAAATTAAGAATATCGTTTCAAAACTGTGGTAGAATATAAAACATGTTGACATTTTCCAAAGAAATTTTAATTTCTTAGTTCGAAAAATAAAGGTGACTGACTTCTTTATGACTTCTCAGTGGGGGTGAAGACTGGTTGCGATCACCGAATGGTGTGCGGCACAGAACATTATAACCCCACGTTCGCTAATCCAAAGCCCCGAAAGCTATTGATACTGATATTAGAATTACAAAACGGATTTCAGTGGGCGATGATATGAATGACGAGCCCGTGGAGACTGTCCATGCGGTCGGCACTATTTTTTGCAGGACACATCTGACAAGAACCCGAAATCCCTCCGATCAAACTCTTATTTTCATGGCTGTTTAACTGAAAATGGATGATAACATACAGCTAACTGCACTGACAGATCTTCAAATGCATCCGGCGATACGCAGCTTCAATACAGCAAAACTTTAAAATCTGCAAGAGATCTGGCTGCTATCATCGTTTTCGGGACGACTGAGTCTTCGGACCGGGAGGTCAATCGATGGATTAACCTCAGCTAAGCAGCGTTCAAGAAAAAAGATCTAACTATGTATACTATGTATAGGTCTGTTCGTTGGTTGAATACTCAAAGCCTGTTCCCCACTGGGTTGAGTGACGACCTGGGAATAGATGAAGGGTTGATGGATACAGGTGACTCTGAACTTTTTTTTTTTGGAGAACGAACATATTGTATAATATCAACTTAAATTATTTATTATATTGAACCAAACGTAAGCAGAAACATTTAAATGAAAAAGTTAGGTCCCAATTCCGGCTTAGACAAAGTTTAGACTATAATAGAGATTTAGGTTGTTATTTAGAGTTAGATATGATTACCGAGGAACCAAAAATGGCCCACAACCCTGACACTATTTTCAAAGTTTTACGCCCCGTGCCTGAGTTTGACGGTAACCCTAATGTACTAACTAGATTTAAAAATATATGTACGTGACCAAATATGTGCGGCATACCTAAGTAATGAGCCTGGCAGTGAACTATCGAACTTATGCCTGCTTAACGGGGTATTAAATAAGATAACTGGACCCGCCGCGACCACTTTAAATTCAAATGGTATT
The DNA here is from genome assembly GCA_018247895.1 of Parnassius honrathi. Lineage (NCBI taxonomy): Eukaryota > Metazoa > Arthropoda > Insecta > Lepidoptera > Papilionidae > Parnassius > Parnassius honrathi. The sequence continues at coordinate 3,270 of DWHP01004034.1, forward strand.
CCTGAAAGCTGGCATGGCATACGCACAGCCTTAATCAATAACTTTTCTGATCAACGAGACGAAACGGCGCTCTACGATGACCTCTCGTTAGCTACTCAGGCAAACAGCTCTCCTCAAGAATTTTATGCACGATGTCAGACATTATTCAGCACTATCATGACGTATGTTACGCTTCATGAAACCTTGCCCACTAAATAAATAATTTTTTTATTTATATGGAAAAAAAACACTTAGCCAAAATACAATAAGTTCTGTGACTCCCACACTAGGCACAGCCTGTCTCGTGGGGGTCAAACAAAATATTTTACAATAGATCAAAGTGGCTATTTGTCGAAATTGAGTAAAAAATTATGCGCAGCAAAGCAAAAAAGACTTAAAATTTGCGAAAAATTACAGAAGTAACAGGCAGACTCTAATTAAAAGGAGCGCGCTCGTACTTGTGGGTGAGTGTGTATGAATGTGTGTGTGTGTGTGTGCGTGTCTGTGTGTGTGTGTGTGTGTGTCTGTGTACGATTAAATTCTTGGGATCGGATGACAAGGCATGCGCCATTGCTGTCCACTACCGTTTTAATACCTATTTAAGGGTCACAAATATTTCTTTCGATTTCTCATAGTCCCAAGTCAATAAATGATTTCTCATTTTTATTTTTGCCTCATAAAGTTGGGATCGCTTTAAGCCGTATAATTTGACTAATTTGTTGTAGATGCGAGGGAATAGGAAGTCTGAAATGATGAGCGAAAGATGTTTTTACTAAGACTGTGTGGATCTTAAACACCCTTTTATTTATTAAAGTATCAAACGTTTTTTCGAACGGCAGTTTCGAAGCTTCCCTATGCATAAATGTAAAGGCCTTCAGAAGATACAATCTACGGACACTTAAGACTTGAGCTTCTCTGAATAGATCTGACGTATGATAGCGCCTTGATTTACCCATAGCTACCTTCAAAACTGCCCTCTGGGCCCTTTACAGCACTATCGACGTAGAGGAGGATATGCCACCCCACACCAGTATACAATAGCTAAGTATGGACGGATTGCGTGCTATTTGTAACGTTGTGCAAATTCATTCACATTATTCCTTGTTAATTATGTTTGGGAACATTATTACATAGGAATCTATAAAAAATAGAAAAGCTTTTGAAATCTGAAATTATTATCATCTTAAATAAAAATATTCAATTAAATTTCCACCACGATATTTTCAAACTTTATTTTAACTGCATAAAATATTTTAAGAAACATATTTCTTCAGGATGTTTAATGTTGCAATTGGGAATTATTGTACTTAATGACCTTAAGGAAGATATCTTCACATATGTCAGTAAGACAATTATTCCCAGCCAGGAGTAACAACATGACGGAATGTTCATTCGCGACACATTTTCGCTACGTTTCCTTCACAATACGATATTTTATACGAAATTTATTATTTTGGTGGGCTGATATTTACCTCCGAGCGGTTCCCACGGATAACGGCATCGCTAGATACTTTAGCGCGCGGTAAGGTAGAAGAACACAGCAAGGGTCTCCTGGCTTGCTACCACAGGTGTGAAGCAGCTCACTGCTTTCCATTTGTGAACAGAAGAACAAGTGCCTTTAGGGGACAGAAGGGCCAGCAGTTTAGCCGCTCAAAGTTAGTCTAGATTTCTAAGCAAATTTATACTGGATATATCATTCTAAAGGGTAACGGTATCCAAGGCATGGTCTCGCCGTTGGCTAACCGCAGGCGGATGTACCTAACCCAACAGTACCTAAACTTCTAACACTAACACTTGAACATTTAAACAGAGATGATATGAGGGTTCAGATTTTTCTGCTATTTAGCTTTTGGTGGACACCATTGTAGAGACAACCCTCTATGCTTGTGTCCGTCTATCAACCAGATTAGCGGACGATCAAGCTCATTAAACATCTGATAGATATAGCAGATAAAGCCCAGCAACGGTAACCGCCTGCGTTGCTAGTTTTTTTCGGGGACTTTGACGGTCACCACGAGGAGTGGTTATTACCATACGAGAAAACCAAACATGCTGGGAGAGATGCGCGCAAACTTGCTTTATCGCTAGATCTCACTCTGCTGGATCTTGAACCTGGATTTACTTGTACCTGAATGTAGCCAGACATACATCCAATTGATTTGACATTCTACTGACAACAGACCCAAACTTGCAATCGGTATATGTCTTAGCTCCGCTGGGATCATCCGATCACTATCTAGTGAAATCCGTATTGATCATCACTCCTTCGAATGACTCGAGAGGACACGAGGAGAGTATGACGATACGAGTCAACAGATTAGGATGTGATGCAGCACTTTTTTGCATCATAGCGGCAAGTGTGATTTTCTTCGGATGAATCCTCCTGCTCTGCCAATACAGTTGCGGAAGTCATACGGCACGACATGGAATATTTTATTCCTTTTTCCGACATCCGGCTCGGGCACACGCTCTGCCCTGGTATAATGCGAAGTGTGCTCGGGCTTGAAGGGACGAAAAAGGGAGCTTTTGAATTGACAATATCCATCGTATAGGGTCCAGACATGCTTCCTAACCTACTGTTAGTAAAGTTTGTTCCCTGTCATTGGCCGTCGAATCCAACTTTTGCCATCTATCTTTGTCACCGATGCAGAAACCAGATAATACACTGACTCAATCCGCAACGAGAAAACAAATTTATTTGGATCTCCGTTTACGAGCAATTCTCGTCTAGATACTGACTCTAAACAACCGCCAACCAAGCCTTGCTGCGATTCTTTGATGCCAAAACTACGTACCTTTTTCATATGGATCAAGATCCATATAAAAGAGGTACGTAGAGCTTTGAAAAACCTAAAATTGAATAGGACAGTGGATCTGACGGTATTACTGTAAGGGTATTTAAGCATTGTGCGTCTGAGTTGTCTCCTGTTCTGATCCACCTGTACCGCCTCCCTTTAAGAACAGTTAACTGCTGAAATACCTTGAACCAAATAAACTACTTATCGTTAATCATTACAGGCCTTTAAATGTCCACTGTTGAACATAGGCTTCCTCAAAGATTACCACAGAGCACGGTTCCCAGACACCTACATTGATCGACTTCCTGGATGTCTTACCAGATTGACACTCCATATAGGGTCTCCCTATACTTCGTCTACAGATTCGAGGCTGCGAGAACCTTTATTATCCATCGGTTGTCGGTCCCTTGAGCTATATGGCCGGCCACTCTGGTTCTATTGCAAATATCCTCGGTCGATCACTCAGGTTCTATTGCAAATATCCTAAATTTTAAGTTTATCACGCAGAGAAACTCCGAGCATAACCCTCTCCACAGTTCGTTGAGCGAACTTTAGCTTTCTCTTACGCAGTTTTGTAACCTCAACTTCCTCAACTTAGTAAGCAGTGAAGAACTACGTCTGAGATCCATAAGTGATCACTGGCATCACGCACTCGTATAGAGTTACATATTTGATATACACTGTTGTACAGTCTCGTTTTCAAGTTTTGAGATGAGAATCGAGTCCTACAGAAACCTAAGCACAGAAGTTTATATAATGACCAAAGATTTGTTGATCCTCAAATTAGATGATAATTATTATTTTCTAGTACTTGAAGCCAAATAACGTTCTAGTTACGACGTATATATTCATAAATTTCTACTACTATTTTATTTGCCATAACGCTATTTTAAGTTGGTAGTTCAAAGTTGTTTTTTAAAGGAAAACTTTGTAAGTAAATATTTACTTATTCTGTCCAGAAATCCGCCTAGATGAGTTTCACCCTTCTACCAATTTACGCCATCACAAGCATCAGATAACCTCTATTACGTATTCATGTATGTTTCAATGTCACTTCATCAATCATCAAATGGACATACAGTCATCAAATGAATGTGAACTTTTCTATAGTTCTATTTTAATAAAAAAGTCAGGTCTAGTCTAGGGGCAGTCGAGTCCAAGGACGAGGACTTGGTGGTATATTTGGATGTAGCGAAGGCCCTGGTTTGACCCATGCTTCTTTCAAAGCTGTCCTCCTACGAACTTTCCGAGTGATGACTAAATCTTGTCCAGTTTACCTTTTTGAAGATACAGTTTTGCGCGTTTGTCACTATAAATAACCCCATTTGACATTATTTGACGTAACTTCTCAAATTTTAGGGTACTAAAATTGCTACCCAAGCCGGCGTTGGAATCCTCGGCTTTAACATGTCGAATTACACTCGTTTCCGCGGTCACTTTGGCGGGAAGGCTAAATTGGCCTATACAAAGCTTGGTGTGCACAGTAAAGTGGGACAGTACTTCACGTCGACTCATCACTTGCACAACTTTATAAGGCAAGTTCAGATTTACATGAATGACTATTCACATCTCAGAGTCGGGGCACCCAGTGCTCCATATCCTACCACTTGATCAAAAGAACGAAGCGAAAAATAGTCTTCATCGTCGACGACAGGGATCTTTCTGATAGGGTCGATTCGCTCGCGCTGCGAAGAAATACTAAATTTTTTGCGTATTATATCGCATCTACTACGTGGAGTGCCAAAAAGAATTGTTTAGATTAATTTCGGTCGCCAATTTTCTCAAATCACTCCGCAATAAAATTCGCATTACCATCTAAAGCCTTTCAGTTCACTAAAATTTTTCCCTTGCACAACTTTCTTATGGAATCGGCCACAATCAGCGATTTTTTTACAGATAACTTAGGTATAGTCAAGAAATGGACTACTCTTTTTTATAATGCCGGCTAGCATTTGTAAATCTCTTGGTGTTGCAGTTTTCATGTGTTTCGGCATGCGTATTTGCACCGTCTTGTAAAAAAGGTAATGTTGTATTTAAACCACTAAAAAAGTAATAAATAACCAAGGCAAAGTGCATTTCAAGTAAAATAAATATATAATATTCCACCCAACTATGATCCATACGGCTTGTGGCCGAAGTTATATACGGTACCGAAAAGTTTTTGGGGATTTGTGTAAACAATAAAAAAATTATGGAATATATATTCCTAAATTTTACTAATAAGGCATAAATAATCCCGAAACTAGAAAAGTCTCCTATACTAGAAGAGTTTTATATACGTACATGGCATATGAATAAAATCCAAACCCAAGACAAAATTATGTAGGCTGATGGAGCGATGGAGTTCCTGGGTTCGAATCCGGAAAACGGATGGTCACAATGGTGGGGCGAATAGGTTACCCTTCAAATCCGGAGTGAAGGATCTACAAAATGGTTGGGCCACAGGGGTCTTGGGTTCGATTCCCGAGAACAATGGCTTCAAATTATCGGGCGCGAGAATTTCGAAACCGGACTGTATTTAACGTGGTTGGCTATAAACCAATTAAAATCGCTGACGTGGCAGGTGGTAGGTTTAGGACGATACACTTTGCTATGACCTAATTTACTATATCAGCTGGCATGACAGGAGCATGAGTTGCTGTATAAAAACACAACAAATGAGAATAGCTCAGGATAGGAGCGGGCACTTACTTGGGTGCAGCCTCTTTCCAGACCTCAATGTTGGTGGCACTGCATTGCAACTACGGTGGTGCGCGACAAACGCACTGGGGTTGACTGTTGGCGCCAAGGCGAATCATTACACTAGTGCACGACGGTAAATGCACTTGTGCTGGCGATCACTACAAAATAGTTCTGTTCTATGGCTTGACTGCCACAGGTGCTATCATATCTAAGATCGATCTTTAACTGCTCAAGCGGTGGCGGCACGTCAACAACTCAGGTCTGCGCCGGCAGCGAGCATCGCATTTCACTTTTGACTAGCGCGTCTCATTGGTCGATCAAAATGACGCCACTTATATAGCTTCCCCATTGGGCATGCCCATGCAGGAAGGAATCAGAAGCAAAGAGGAAGGATATTGCCAGCATTCAGGGGTTACAATGCATCTGCGTTTTGTTTCTTAACTGAGTATAGCGTAGTAGATGTCTATGGGCCATAGCATCCATTTACCATCAGGTGAACTGTGTATTTGTCAACCTTTCTATAAAAAAAGGATAGGTTTGCACACCAAATATGCGCTTACCATCAGGTGTACTATGTATTCCTTTGACACACATACTTATTTAAAAACTAAAATTCAATAGGAAATCTATTCGACTAATAAATTTATTCACAAATGTCTTTACATTGAACTAACAATACGACTTAAATTCATATTTACTTAGCATAGGCTCTTAACGTGTTTCTAATTTTTGCTGAGTAATGTCATTATATTCGGTACATACAAACGAAAATGTATCTCCATTATGTTGAATTTCACCAACGCATTTTGCTTTCAAAGTCGTGACATCTAATAACGCTTTTAACGGCATGCTTTGTAGTCATCCATTAGCCGTACTCTGGCATACCACAAACAAGTCTTTCATGATTAAATATTACTGGTCTTTTTAGAATGTCATTAAAATTGTTATAATTTTTTTAAACTAAGATTGATATGTTTTAAATTTTATCTGATAATACCCATTGTTCCTATATATATCTAAAGGTCCTATATATAAAGGTCATTTTGCATGTACATTTTTAGTAGGTACATTTAAGAACTCGCTTAATAATGAAAATGCAGATGCGTTTTCAGTACTGTTGCCCAAAATCGGTATTGGTCTTGCAGTCTTGGTCTTATTCTTGCATTTTTGCAGGACCAAGACCAAGAACAAGGCCGCCTCATTTTAACAAGACCAAGACCAAGACTGACTGTGCGAGATTTGAGCAAGAACAAGACTAAGCCCGCGAGACTCTTGCATCTTGCAGTTAGGACTTAGTATCATTTCAGGGAGTGTAGGAGTTCGTGTATAAGCTTAGGGACTCTATGAGACACAAATTTTTTTGAAGAGGGGGCAAACGAGCATACGGTTCACCTGATGTTAAGTGACTACCGCCGCCCATGAACATCCGCAACAATAGAGGAATTGCGGATGCGTTGCCGGCCCTTAAACGTTAAAAAAATGGAAAATTGGACTTATGCACATTACGAACACTATCATAAACATATATAGCGAATGAAAATATCCATTAAAAGAAAAAAGAATGCACCCCTAGTTTTGACAATCGCACTTTATTGGTGTGCAGCGTCTTGTTGAAGGCATCATAAAAGGTCGGATACCGACCCGTCAAAGAATTTCCGTAGCTATTCGGACGTACAAGGTCAAGATACATGCGCTAGCGCTTCTATTGATATCGCATACAATCATCGCCGCCGCGCTGCACGCACAACATTTGACGCTGTTTGATTGCCGCCACAAAGTACATGTTCCAAAGAATAAAATCAGTTTCCGGCTTTGATTATATACTTGACAAGTATATAATTATATACTTAACAAGTATATAATCAAAGGTTTCCGCGTGCTCAGAATGTATATATGTACGAATACATTATGCTCATCTCGCAAAGAATATTGTAATTAGATAATGCTAAGGATATGTAGACATCATAATAATTTATTCCAGATAGCAATTATTATAATACTAACTACATGAGTTTATAATATTTACTTACTATTATTATTATATTGATTAATAATTAAACATGTTCAATAAGTTCACTGCAAATCTCGATTAACGGAAGTATTTGTTTTTAAGACACAAAGTGCTCAAATATGTCGTCGACATATATTGTAGCCACTTTTAACACACTTTAAACATGTAAAAATCTTCTACAACGCTAATGAAATAATACAAAAAACGTGCATATAAAATAAAAAGCGTGCAATAAGATCTACGTACTGCTTAAGAGCCCGAGTGTCTCTGAGAGATCTGTTTTAAGAAATTGATATCTTGACTGTTGCATCACAAAATATTTTTGCGAATATCATGCATGTACAACAAAACATTCACTTATATGTAAAGAATAGTGATTTGCACAATTTTAATGGTAGAAATATAAATAAAATCTCATTAGCTGCTTTCCGATTACACAAAGTATACACTTCGTTATTGAGTATCTGTACACGCTTTTATAACAAGATTCTAAAAGAAATGTTAGATATTTCACATTTTCAATTTAAGTCACACATTAAAGCTTGTTTAGTAAAGGAGTCTTTTTAGTACATGTAAGCCTATTAAATGTAAACGTTTATTAAGAAACGCTGACTCCCGTGACTGTCGGACACGGTAGATAGCTCGGTTAGAGCATCGGCACGGATCGCTTAGGTCGTGGGTTCAAACTCCACCCGGTGTCAGCTGATTTTTCGAATTTCTCATTAAATGTTTAGACATTTATTAATTTGGTTGGCCTATACTATGGCTATGATAATTCAAGCTCAAAATGTACCTCATCTGATCTAATGTAATGTAATAAGATCTAATGTAACGTTTAAAAAATAGCAATAGTCTAATAGGCAATTGCGAGACTATCGAGACTCTTGCTGCAAGACCAAGACCAAGGCCAATATCGGAGCGCAAGACCAAGACCAAGATTGGCTAAGTCTCGTCTTGTTCTTGTATTTGGGCAACACTAGTTGTCAGTTCTGAGTACTAAGATGGAATGCCTTATTTTCAGTAAAAAGTGTCTGCGAGTTTTTAAAGTCAGCATACGTAATACAGCAAAATTAAGCTGCTTACGCTTGTATTATGTGAGAACGTGGTCCTTCTCCGGCCGTTCTGACCCATGCGTTTTGCAACCACTTATTAGATGCAGCATGGCTCTAACACGTAAAAATCTAAAAAAAATTTAAGTATATACGAAGACTGTTAACGCGCTCTGGGACTCCGCCTCCATTCTAGGGCACTTGTCTATTTCAAAACATTCTAAGCTAATAAAACAGGGGCCTATATTGTTGTACTGGATGTAAAGTGATTGCTACCAATCTATTTTTTGTAGAATAAGTGTGACAAACGAGCACACAGTCCACCTGATAGTAAGTGGATGCTGTGGCCAGTAGACATCTACATTTATCGTCGATTAAGAATCAAAACGCAGGTGCGTTGACATCCCTGAAGACAAAGACGGAATGCCTCTTTTATACTATTTTACGCTGATATTCTGTCAATATTTATATGTTTTGTATTATTAATTGCGTAACATTAAAAATTGTTGTAAACTTTTTTTATTCAAAATGAAATATCTCTTCTGGATTTTTTGCTGGTTCTCTCCAGGACATATATGTTTTTGAAACCATTAGTATATTAAACATCAGAATAAAATTCAATAATTATTATTTAAAATTTACGTTTAATTTAAAAACAGCAATTTCTACACATTCTAAAACAGAAGCCTTTTAAAGCGATGTTGCAGTACTTTTTAACTTTCTTAAAACTCCATAATCTACTGTAATTATTATACAAAAAGAAAACCATTTAAATAAAAAATGAACGTACGGAAAAGACATGAGTGAAGACAAAAAAAGTTTGGAAAATCCAAAAGTGCACGCCTCATAATCTCATTAGATTATGTAAAAAGAAAAATGTCTCTTTTTCAGTTTTTGAGACGAAAGAAGAGATCCATGAGAATATTTTTTTTTATAGAAAAGTACCTGTTAATTTTACATTTTCATTAATTACAATTAAACGAGACCAAATTACTCAGTGATTTTTAAAAGGAGCCTGTGCGTTGAGATTCTAAACATAATAACAAAAAGAGTTATTTCGATACATTAATTATAACGGCCGTAATCGTACGCCATCCACACATACAAAC
>DWHP01004035.1:0-12896 GCA_018247895.1 Parnassius honrathi
GGGGGAGTTGGGCCTCCGGCCACCTACACTCACCAGACGAAACGCGGAAGCAGAGCTTCCACTTCACGCCGGTATTATGTGAGGTCGTGGTACCACCCCGGTTTGAGCCGGCCCATACGTGCGACAGCGAAGCTGCCACGTGGCTCTACGTCACACCTATGTTGTCCATCACCATCATTATCATTACAGCCCTTCACAAGTCCAGTGCTAAACAAAGACCTCCTCCATTGATTGCCATATAAGGGGGATATTTGCCATAGTTGCCACGCTGCTGCCCAGCTCCTGATTTGCTTCCCTCTGTCGCCCACGAGATGATACAGGGTAGTTAATATTCTTACACTGCCATTACACGGCAACCACGTGCTCAGCGGCGAAGGAAAACATTGTAAGGAACTTGCTATCTGTGATAAAATATTTCAAAAACGTGTAGTCCTCCAACACGCATTGGGGCAGCGTGATAGACATTTTCTTGGCTAAAACCCTGGCAAACGGAGCCCTGTGCTAAATAGTAGGACGTAAATAGGCTGCTACTTACTGTTTACTTCTTATGAGAGTCGTGCAATAAATAAAGATGCGCTATTCAACGAGAAAATATTATAACTGACAAAAACTCAGTGAAATGGAAGATTGTGTCTACACGCGTTAACTAAAAAGACATGCATAATTAACGAGGCGTGTGCGTTCATAAATGTTCAATTTAATTAATTTGTTTACCTCGCGACTATACAAGGATATATGCCTCAGTCTGGATTTCGTCCTCACACCAGTACTTCATCAGGTAAGTTTAGTTTTATATACAACTTTTATCTGAAAAGTAATGTCATGAAATATAAACTTAGAAAACTAGCGGGTAGTCGCGTACTAATATATGCTATATGGTTGTTACATTCTAACACCAGCTACTGTTGGTAAAGAGTGCTTCGTTGTCCTCTATGAGTAACGTGATATAATTTTTATTTTTTATCGTATAAGGGCGACAGACGAGCACACAATACACCTAATGGTAGGTGGATGCTGTGGCCCATAGACATCTACATCTATCTTCGCTATCCTCTAAAATTAAAAAGCAGATACGTTAACACGCCCAAGGACTAAGGTGGAACGCCTTGAGTCTCCGGTGCTATACACTTACCATACCAAACGCGCAATTCCACGCTGGTATTCTGTGTGAGCGTCGAGCCGACCTATTCGTGTACAGCTATACAGCTGCAGTCAGGCTTCACCACGTATAAAATATTTTTTTATTTGTGGGAGCTGCTATTCAGGTCTAGAAAGAGACCACTATTACTGTGACCTGAAAGATCTATTGTCATCGCTGCAAGGCTATAGGTGATTTAGAAACTATTTTTGTTTCGCAGAAGAGGGCCATATAAACTATTTACAACCATAGACCGAGAGAGTCTCTTAGAGAAAAAATTAAAGAAATAAATATATTAACTTTGGCCTCTCAGTATATTTATTAAAATTTGATGTATGTACACGAAAACAAAGGTAGTTTTAGTAAAAAAGTGCAATACACTCTGTAAACACCAGGAACAAACAAGCTGGTGCTACCAGTTTCTCGACTTCACTGAGTCTAGTAATTCATTTTTGGGGCAATGTATACGCTATTAAAACAAAATCCCAGAAAATAAATATACAAGGTCTCTCTACTACCAAGTTTAAATATTTAATTAAACAAAAACTGTATAAAAAGGGTTATTGTGATATAAATGAATACATGGTAGACAATAACCCCTGGGAATGAGGTGCTCGCTTCCAAGCTGTTTCTAAAACGAATTTTGTAAATATTTTGTGACCATTGACACTGTAAATTTAAAAAAAAAAGTCCCGCTGGGTTTCTTGCTGGTTCTTTCCAGGACAGAGGTTTTTTCGAACCAGTGGTAAAGTAAAAAATTGACTTTTTTACTTTCAATAAGAATTACTTGTAATCTATAATTAATAAAAACTTATTCTATGCTTATATATTCTGGAGCAGAAGCGCGGTGGTCTTGTTCTTTAACAAAGGCGACAACGCCCTCTTGAAGAACTACAGACCGATATCCCTTCTGAGCCGCGTCTACGAGCTGTTTTCGACAGTCATTACGAATCGTCGCGACGACTTCCAGCCTCTCGAACAAGCCGGTTTACGAAAAGGCTTCAGTACCAAGGCACAAACCCCGCGGCAGGTTAAGAGATGAAGAGTACAATCTGCCACTTTACCTGGCGTATGTGGACTATGAGAAAGCCTTTAATTCCGTCGATTTGGGCGGTGCTACAGTCCCTTCAGCGGTGCCAAGTTGACTGTCGGTATATCGAAGTTCTGAAGTGTTTGTACAGTAGGGCTAAGATGGCTATCCGAGTACAGAACCAGAGTTCGAAACCTATCCAATTGCAGAGACGCGTAAGACAGGGTAACGCTATATCCCCGAAACTCTTCACCGCTACATTGGAAAACGTTTTCAAACTACTGTACTGGAAAGCATACGGTATCAACAGCAATGGCGAGTACATCACTCAACATCGATTTGCCGACGATATAGTCCTCATGGCAGAATCGCTGGAGGACTTAAGCACTATGCTCAATGACGTCAGTGGTGTCTCCCAACGGATAGGTCTTAGGATGAACATGGACAAAACAAAGATCATGTTTAATGTCCACGTCACATCTATGCTGATAGTTGTTGGGAGAACTATGCTCTAAGTTGTTGACGAGTACGTTTACCTGGGACAAATAGTCCGACTAGGTAAGTCCAAATTCGACCGGGAGGTCAATCGACGGATTCAACTCGACTGGGCAGCATTCAGGAAATTACGACACATCTTCTCGTCAGGAATACCTCAAACTCTGTAAATTAGATTGTACAACTAGTTCGTATTGCCAGTGATGACTTACGGATCTGAGATGTAGTCCTTCACTGCTGGCCGTATCAGGACGCTCAAGGTCGCTCAGCGAGCTATGGAGAGGGCTAAGCTTGGAGTTTCTCTGCGTGATAGACTCAGAAATGAGCATATCCGGAGTGAAACCAGAGTGACCGACATAGCCCAACGAATTAGTAAGCTGAAGTGGAAATGGGCCGACCATATAGTTTGAAGAACCGATAACCGATGGGGAAGAAAGGTTATCGAGTGGTAGCCTCGTACCGGTAGACGTTGTGTAGGGCGACCCCCCACTAGATGGAGTGACGACCTGGTAAGACATGCAGGAAGTCGATGGATGCAGGTGGCTCAGGACCGTGCTTTGTGGCATCACTTGGGGGAGGCCTATGTTCAGTAGTGGACTTGTGAAGGGCTGTAATGATGACGATGATGATTCTATTCTATACCTCAACTTTCCGACCTGATTCTTGACGAAAGTTGTTTCAAGTTTATCGGTAGATTCACGTCTTCAGTTATTATTGTGATATTGTATATTTTGAATTAAAATCCAAAGGTGCAGCTTACTGAACATATTATTTGAATATTTTTTATTTATTTTAGAATATCATGGTAAAAATTCAGTTAATTTTTAAAGTGGTAGAGCCACTAGTAGTAGAGCTACAATATAATAAACTGATATCATTATCAATATTTTCATTGGGTTTTAGATAAAGAGCCACACAGTTCTTTGTCTAAAATCCAATGAAAATATTGATAATGATATCAGTTTATTATTTGTACGTGGTAGATCCATGCTGCAGCTATATTGTGGTTGTAGCACGAAAGGGTCGGCTCGACCGGGGAGGGACCACGCTCTCACAGAATACCGGCGTAAAATAGTAACTTTATGCTGCTGTTTTTCGTATGGTAAGTGTAGAGAACCGGAGACCTTTTTACTGGAATCGAGGTATTCTATCTCAGTCATCAGTGGTGGCAACGCGTTTGCATTTTGGTTCTTAATCGATGATAAATGTCTATGGGCCACAGCATCCACTTACCATCAGGTGGACTGCGTACTCGTTTGTCACCCAATGCAATAAAAAAGGTTATTTAATTTCATGCACTGCAGTAAATATTTTTTTACATCTTTTTACCGCTTCCTTAACAATCTTTTTCGATAGCCCTTGTAAGTATTAAGTTAACCCACACTGGTTGAGCTATAGGTTCCTGGGTTCGATTCCGGAAACAATAACCTCAAAATTATTGGGTGCGAGAATAACGAAACAGGACTGTATGGCGTGGTTAACTATAACCAAATCAAAATGGAGGACGTAGCACGTGGCGGGTTATGGATAATACACTTGCGATAGTTTAATTCACTTTATTAGCCGGCACGATGGAAAACATGAGCTGACAGGAAAAGAACAACAAATAAAAAAACAGCTCAAGATCCAAAGGATCAGCACTCACCGGGGTTGGTCTGCTGGCGGCCTCTTACTAAGGCCTCGAGGCTGGTGGCACTACGTTGCAACTGGTGCGAGCGGGGCGCGACGATAGATGCACTTGTGCATGACAAAACTGCACTGCGCAAGCGGTTACCACGAAAAACTTGTGATGTACTGTGGCTCGACTGAAACAGGGTGCTATCACAGCAAAAATCGCGCTCCAACTGATCAAACGGCAGCGGCACATGCCGAGGACTTGCCGGTCTGCCAGCGGCGTGCCTCCCCTTTCTGGGCTGTCATGTCGTCTATATGCCAGTATATTCTAATTCTATAAACGAAAGGCTACGTATATTTTAAGGAATGCCATAACTATGCTCAATTATTGACGCGCACTCACACACACACACATCTTTCGTCTATAGTTCTATATGTATTTTAAGGGCCATAAATTCAGTTGGACGCACACATATGCATCTAAAACGATATTGGTTACTAAAAATTTTAGACGCATATGTGCGTGTCTTATTGTACGTTCGCGTTTTATTACAAGTTGATCATGGTTTTGGCTTAGTTTCGGCGTTAATTAAAATGTGCGTAGCGTTCCGTCTATCTTTCTGTGTTGGTTTGAGCCATTATCTGGTGATTGGCCCATCCATCAACGCACAGCTCAAACCGCTAAACTTAGAAATCTTAAATTTGAACAGTAGCTGCCTTTTATAAAGTAGGCATCCACTAAGAAAGAATTTTCGAAAATTCAACCCATGAGGGGGTGAAATTGGGTCTTATAGTTTGTAGAGAACTTTTATTTTATGGATTTTATGACTCAAAACTTATTTAAAAGTACTCTGTAATAAAATAAATGGATTCGGATTTAGCTATTTTTCAAAACAACCCCTTACCAAGACTAGAGGGTGTTTAAATGCGTATTGGGATAAATATCCAATTTCTTCAAAAATCTTCCCTTAGTGCCATAAAACGTGGGTTGAATGTTTGTATGGGAGATAGTGTACAGACGGACCTCTAGACGAAAAAGTAGCACTATAACACCAAGTGGTAGTTTTGTTTGGTTTTTGGTAGTTTATATTTCATCTCACTATCGTAATAGTACAAATTTTAATTAACAAATAACAAACAACCTTTACCCATCTGTTTATCGAATGAAAATTATTTTGTATCAAATTTTGTGTTTACATATTAAACAAATACAACGCGGATGGCTTGCGTTTATTTTTTAATATTTCATTTGCTTACCTAGCAAATTTCATAGGTAACAATCAAAATTACAAAGCACAATATAGGGATCATAAAATTCTATTCTTACTACCGGGTTTCCAGGTAAGTTGGTATTAACAATTTGTACTTATTTGATTTTCCATTGAAACATAATTAAAATAAACGTATTTTTATCGCAAACGGTGGTATAAAATTGCTTGCGAGAAATAGTTTATAAATCGCGGCCAAAGATGTGCCATAGAAACGACTGCAGAGAGAGACAATTTAAAAAAAAAACTACACTATGCTCTTTCCGAGACAGATTTTGGCTATCTACTTTATTTTTGTTTGTCTTATTTAGGGGAAGAAGTTGCTCACGTGCGTAGAAATGCCTTGCATCCTGGCTCCCTACACGTATTCACAGAGAAGTGCTAAATGAGCAGCACCATATTCTGGTGGGAGACAGGGCTAGTTACCAGTTACCCGCCTGACTAAGACATATCGCCAAATGTTGTAAGTCGTGCTCCGGTTTTTAGGGAGTTCGGTTCACACCGCAGTCTCCATAGACGATGTTATTCTGCTTGCGTTCCTAGGATAAGTGTGTGCCGTTTAGTCCAACTGCCATTCTCACCTATTCATTGCATCAATTATTGACAAAATTAAACAGAAGGGAATGTCTTTACAGTAGTTGTATTCCCTCTCCATCAAAGTGAATATACCACACATACATTTCTTATAGGTCTTCACGCAGTCCACTACTACCTTGAGACTGAGAAGCTGCCCTTAACCTTCTTAGCTGAAATGCAGATCAAATGTCCTCTTAATGCCGCAGATCTTGGCTACACTTGGGTACACATTAAGCCTTGTACGGACTAAGCGTTCCAATGTACGCGTGGTCGGTTACGCGTACACAAGAACGCTAATCTGTACCTACACTAACGCATGTACACACAAAATTCTCTACCTACTGTTATTTTTATTATGTATGACTTTATGCTCGCTTGGTATTCGCACGACGATACTTAAGGCTTACGGCGCAGTGACATCTACTAGCGAGCGAAACTACGTGCTACGCCAACTACACAAACAACGCAATTTCGGGGACGTGCTCGAACTGCATTTCGGGAATATTTAAAAAGCATAGAATGAGACGGGTTATTCTCGATGTTTCGTTGCGCCGCATCTGCGGAATATATAAGCGAGTCGTCGAGCACGGAGAGGCAGTTCTGTCTTAGAATGTGATCCAATGTGACTAAGGCGATATAAGCGAAGTAATAGTGCAGTGTGTGAAATAATAGTGTTGTGAATTAGTATTGAAGTAAGTGATGTTATATAAGTATATATATAAGTAGGATTTGTTGCCTAAGGTAGACTACCTACTAGTATTCATTTTCTTTTAAATCTTTATCGAAGTAAATATTTGTGTACAAATGGAATTAATACTTGGCTGTTTTTTTAAATTGTTACAGGTCGGTTCAACATTTAAAATGGCGCAAGAAAATACAGTATTCAAATATTTATTTACAATATCTAAACCTGGTACTTGTAATGAAGGTTCTACCGAAAATCAGTGTTCAAATATTTTCGACAGTGATACTGCTACAACTAGTTCTGGTACTTCTGCAGCCGTTCCTAGGACTGTGGATGATGTTTCTTAGCATGTTTTAGATGTAAAATATGTAAACTACTCCAATAATAATCCAATGATGCTGAGCCAGATACAAATGATGGAAACTTTAGTGCTATCTTACGGATGAGAAGCAGATGTGGAGACTCAAATCTACCTACCTAAGCCCATCCATACAAAATGAACTTATTGCAATTTGTAATGAAATAATCCGGAAAAAATTGTGCAAGGATTAAATTCTGTGAAATTTTTTTCAATCCTTGTTGACGAAACTACTGATTTTATACGACAAAAATAGATGTCTATTTGTCTAAGATATGCTGAACCAAAAGATAATGTTATCTTGCGTGAAGATTTTTTAACTTTTGTAACAGTTGATAATACAAAGGAAGATATTTAGCTAATGTAATTTTATCCGAATTGAAATCTTTGGGAGTAGATTGCGAATATTTAGTCGGACAAGGATATGATGGAGCTTTTTCGATGAAAGGAAGTTTTAAAGGTGTGCAGGCAGTAATTCGTGAGTCACACCCAGAAGCCTCATACGTTCGTTGCAGCTCACATTCATTGAATTTAGCTCTGGATTATTAATATTGGAAAACTATTGGAATTACAAAATCGGTTAGAAATTTTATCAAGTCCTCGGTTAAAAGAATTAAGTATTTAAAAGATAATATCGAAAAAAAACTTCCCTGAAACACAATGGAAAAACCTTACGGCAATGTGCGAGACCCGCTGGGTAGAAAATCATGATGGGTTGCTAAGATTCAAAGAAATTTATAAAGCTATTGTTGATACACTAGACGACTTAAGCACTGACATGGATTCTGAAACATCGTCAAAGGCTAATTCTTTTCTGAGATCAGTCATTTCAAGTAATTTTTTTATAAGCTTATGTTGCTTAGGAATGTTGTAAAGAAGTGACATACAAGCAACTCTTTGAGGCATTGGAGGCTAGATACGGCGACGCTGGAACGCCTGGAACACGTCTTTCGAGCGCAGCTTAGAGATCGCGTACAACGCATCGACGAAAACTTGCAGCAGTGAGCCCTTGAGGTGGAGAAGCTGGTTCGAAAAGCGTATCGCTCTGTACCTGCTCTCATTGAAGGGAACCTGGTGCATACATTCATTGACGGTATCCGCGACCTTGAAGTCAGAGCTGCTGTGAGGCTTGGGCTTACCACGTGACGCTTAAGGAAGTCTTGGTCCATGCACTTGAGGTAGAAGCCGTGCGGCAGGATCATCGTTCCAATCGCGTCAGGGAGGTTGCAGCACCTACAGTTCGCGACCACAATAAAAGTTACAGCCCAACGTGCTACGGCTGCGGGGAAAGGGGCCATCTTCGACCCATCTGCCCTAAGCGATCTGTAAAAAGGGAAGGTGATCGGTCTCGAAAGGGTAGTGCGGCTTACAGCACCGCCCAGCAGCAGCACAAATACGACTTTACTATCGCACATCGTGGCGGGAAATTTCATGGCAACGCAGATGCATTGTCAAGAAGATGTCCTGAAGATTGCTAGCATTGTACTAGGCAAGAGGGTAACGAGGTGGTATCTGTGAGGATTCTCATGACAGACCACCTCAGCAACGAGTGGAAGGACAGTCTACGACACGCGCAGCAGGAAGATTCGGACATCAACTCGATTCTGGTATGGATGAAGGCCAGTGCTTTCCAGCCCAAGTGGAGCGACGTCTCAGCGATGAGTTCGACCATGAAAAGCTATTGGGCCTAATGCGACAGCTTGCTGATTCAGGATGGAGTCCTGTGCCGTAAATGGGAAAATTGTCGAGGAGACAGCCTTCGTTTGCAAATGATTGTCCCTAATGCTAAAGTGCCGGATGTTCTACAGCTGTACCATAATAGTTATTCAGTAGTCCATCTGGGAGTTAAACGATCTCTACTGAAGATCCGAGAATGGTTTTACTGGGTCCATTATCGTGACGATATCGAAGATTGGTGTCGCAAATGTACAAGTTGTGCGGCTGTGAAGGGACCTCAGACTCGCAGTTGAGGTGCATTGAAATTGTACATTGTTGGTGCACCATGGGAGAGTACACTCCTTGACGTTGCGGAGCCGTTTCAGAAAGGTGCAAGAGGTACTCCTAAGATCGTCCACGTGGATCGACTGGCGCGTTATTACGGGGCCCATAAAGCTCGGGACGAGCATGTCTTAGGAGAGGGTAGTGTTGCGCGCTTAAGTTGATATCTGGTACCCGGCACTGGCGCCATCTAGTATCGAATGGAAGAACTAAGCTTTTTAGAAAGCTTTCTGCACCTGGTCGGTCGGGGGCTGGTATTCGCTGGAATATTCTGGATGTTTCGGTGGGAAAGGGCTATTTAAAGCCGTTGAGAGCCGCTACCGAGGCATTATTGAATTGGCGATACGAGCGAAGCTTTCAGAGCGAAATAAAGTGACTAAAGTGTTAAGTGTGATTAATTATTAGCGTGATTTAAGTTTTAATTGATGTTCGGTAATTAAAGTGTCAATTTTGGAAACTCAATCGGCGGTTTTTATTGTCACGAACCTTAAACTCGTAACAAAATATATACGCGCGCATGTGTGTGTGTTTTTTATCTCACTATTCCGCTTTTAAAGTAAATTCTCTGTTCTTCTTAATTTAATTTCGTAAGCCAATCCGTTAATTTATCCCGACATTTATATTTTTTTAGTTGACAAATTGAGTAGTGTCTATTAAATTTATTATATTATCTGCCTATTCTGTACCTGTTCGCGCCCCATTGAGAACCGGATGAACGTTTGTATGGATTGTATTCCTCTAGAGGGCGCGGGAGATCGAGTGAGTTATTAGCCTGCGCCGGAGCTCGCAGTCAGTTGGTTTGTAGTTGCGCCACGCCACGGCCAGTTGTCCGCCGATTTGGATTGCTATGGGCCCCAATCCAGTCAACCTACGCCTGGGCAACTCAGGGCCGTAACAGTACCAATAAAACTTTTGGGCGAAATTAGATTTTGCTTATGTCGGTCCGTATCCTTATAATTTCTTCTCCTAGTTTGTAGTAAATTGGGTGTAAACACAGTACAAGTGTGGTTTTTTTATATAGCAGACAATATATATAATTTCCATACTGTAAGCACGTTAGCTTCCCTGAATAAACTGATATAAAATCATTCGTAGAGCTCTTTCCAATCCAAGCATGTGTGTTTTAATTATTGCGTTGCATCAGTGCATTCAAATTAAGCTACGCGATTGTACTATCTCTGGGAACGTAAGATTTTCGAGATTATAAAGTTGTAGTTAAATTTCAAGCAAATTTATTGTACTGCAAGTGCACTTTTGTTTGTTGTTCACACTTGAGATCTAACTCAAAGTTTACACAAGAGGCCGCGTGGTTACTGTAGAGTATGCTACATGAATATTGTATATTAAAAATAACGCTACTCCCATTGTAGGATTTTCTCCCGTATCTCGCAAGCTGTTTACATATGCCCAGCGGTAAATTGACAACTCGTCTAAGGAGTGTGATCAAGTTCAGCAAGCTTCACCGACTCACGTGAACTGATAGATAACATGTCAAACTGTTTCAATTCAATACATAATTGCATCCAGTATATTTGTTTTCAGTCAGAATTTCTAAATTTTCCGTTGCCTATACGGAGGCTAGGTATTGTGCGGTATTGCCACGGGTGTGTGTAAAAGCGTTCCCATGACCCTGCCAATATGCGGTGAAGTTGGAGACCCATGGGGTTTTAGTTAGTGCAAGTTCGATATAACCCGAGCTTGTCTCCACGAGGTGGGTATGCGTAGACATTTCGCCACGTAAGAATAATGTATCGGGTGTGGAAGAGTTCGCAAATGTTCGTGCATACGTTTTACGTATAACAGACGGACGATCGTAGAGTACCACAATTTCAACTAGCGAAAGTAAAAGGATATTATTCAGCATTTAAGCTGCTACTGCAATTGGCAGTTGCAGTTTATCGCAAATTGATTGCGTCCCTATGAAAAATTACTGTGATCTGGCGCCGAGAGTTGAATTGAATTATAACCGCGTTTGATTTATTTAAGTTTGAATGTGATTATTATTCTTTTCAGGAGCGTTTGTAGTTTATACAAGTATGTCAGAAGTGTTTAACATGGTAGAGCCATGTCGCAGCTGTATTATGGTTGTACCACGACCAAGGAAGGATCAAGCTTTCATGGAATACGAGCGTAAAGCTACATGCTGTTGTTTCGTATGTAACGTGTAACGAGGCTTTCCGTTGTAGTCCTGAGGGGTGAAAACGCATTTCCACTTACTATCATGTGGACTGTGTGCTCATTTGTAATCCTTAAAGCTCACATATCGAATTATTGAATTTTGGAAAAAAATTCAATTTATTAGAGTATGTATGTATTGAGTTTTGCAAAATATTCCAAATCAACTGTACACTTGGCGGCAAACATGATCTAGATTTTCTTACTTAAAAATTTAAAAATTAGTTGAAAAATAATACTAAATTAGGTTTAGAATTTAGGTAACATGCTTCCAGCAGCAGAATCACAGCGCGAAAAATAATGAGAAAATGTTTCGTCGCTAATTTTCCCGTTGCGTTATTAGATACATAGGCATCCCCCTAGGAAAGCCACGAAGCACAGCCTTAAGCCACCTGCATCCATCGTTTTCCTGCAACTGTTATCAGGTCGTCACATGTGGTGTCGTGAATAACTTAAATTTTAAAAAGCAAAAGGCATTTGAACGTTTATTTTTTAACTTGTTCCTCGAAAAATGATTAAAAAATTCATTCAATTTCAGATATTTCATATCTTACAACTCAACTACCCATTTTAGGTATAACTATAATTATTATATTTTATGAAAATGTACCCAATATAAGTTACGTAATGAATACAAAGTTGTCAAATAAAGCGTTAGTTACATTAGCTTAAAAAATCAACAAAATTATAAAAAATAATGTTTTATAGTTGCCGGCACGAAAGGTGAGCACAGATGAACTATGGTGGGGGTTGAGCCAGCGTAGGTACACTGTCGGCCATAATTATTAGGTACTGTTGTTATTTCAATTCATAATTGAATATTTTCGCTGCCTTTTTTTCGAAATTCTGATTCGTTAACTCCTTTAGCTATACGCCGTACAGTCTGTTTATAAACATCTATCATGTTTTAGGAAATAGAGAGTGCTGCTATACTTTTCGCAATACCTAATTATTTCTTTATTTAAATTTGTCGGGATTGTCCATTTAACATCGAATTCTTTCTTTTCTGCATATTTAGACCAAAATCCGAATTATAACAGTAATTAACAACAAGAAATATCAAAAACAGTTGAAAACAAGAAATATACAAACAAAAATTAACAACGAGGTAACACTACAATTAACAAAAATAAACTTATTAAAAAGTTGTCACTAAAATTGCTCTCAAGTGTTCAGTAGTCGAATGATACGTGCGAACACAATGGACGACGAGAATCGGCTGACGAGCCAATCACGTTGAGCGTCAGCGTGGCCAAAGTCATATCGACCAATAAAAAGTGTGCTCACGACTTGTGGTGACAATTATAAATTGCGTAATAAAATTATAAAAATACAAGGATTTATTTTAGAGTATTTTAATTTTGTAGATATTCAACGAAATACTAAAAACGGATTTTTTAATTCATTATTACATGGGCGCATTTTGTGTTCATTTCTGATACAAGAAGGTAAATTAATAAAAATAATCATTAATATTTTATTAAAAGGATACATACCTAACTGCGGAGCATTTTTGCCGTTTCTTCTCCGGGCAGAGGAACCTCACTGTGTAAGTAATG
>DWHP01004036.1:0-12896 GCA_018247895.1 Parnassius honrathi
GTAAATAACAGCATATTTTCAAATAAATTTGAAAATGGATCACTTATATAATTTTAAATATTTTTATTCAGAAAATATATAATTTTTTACTATAACCATTTACAGAACGGCTCATACAAAGTGGCCAGTAAACGGGACAGTCACTTCAAGGTCGTTATCTCAAAGATTTGAATATTGATTCCTATGAACGTTTTCGACCCGCGTTAAAGCGCACTAGCCCGTCAACTGACTATCGTTCAAGTTCGTCCCGCGTAATTACAGATTCGCACCTTTTTTCAGGATGGCCTGTGTACTGGCCACGTGCGCGAGGGGCGGGGGTGGACGCGGCGAGCGAGGAGGCCTTGCTGGCCGCGCTGCGCCGCCAGCTGCAGCCGCACCTGCTGGCCGCGCTGCACGCGCAAAACCCACACCGCCTCGCGCAAGTACGCACGCGCAAAACCCACACCGCCTCGCGCGGGTACGCACGCGCAAAACCCACACCGCCTCGCGCAGGTACGCACGCGCACACGCACAATCCCACGTGCGCGCACACTCACACACGCACGTACATGTTCACGCACGCGCGCATACACACGCACACGCACATACACACGCTCGCGCACACACACATTATTACTATTACAAGCCATTACTTGACTACTATCCACCTGCCGGTAAATGGTATCACAAAATACAAGGAATTATCAAAGATTTGAATAGTTAGATGCGCCCTTACCACAGTACGACCACTCCGAAATGTGTCCATTCTCAAATGAGTGAGCTCACTCATTCGAAATCAGTGCTCATTTGTGCGACAAAGAAAGTAGTGTACACAATTTCTGTGAGATAATAAGATGACACTATTGCATTAGTGTGCGTGCGTCAGAAATAATGCCACAATTCTCAAGGGAAGGCGCATCTAACTATTTAAATCTTTGGGAATTATATAAAAAAAAACTTAAGGCGTGCGTTAACGGAATAAAAGCTCGATGAACATCGTGAACTTTTAGATACTTAGTTTCAATAAGTCTGCTTGTTCACAAGTAACAGTTTTAAATGTTTTTCTGAATTCAAACAAGAACAAGGAGGCTCTGAAAGTGAAGCGAAGACAGGTTGGTCGCGTTGGCAGCAGACACTCAAGAAAATGTTAGAATAGTCAGAAAACCGACTTTTGCGGTTTTTTTAAAAGGTTACCTTCACTTTAGGATTTTCTCCCTTATCATGTGGGCAATTTACATGCATAAATTTCACACAAGTTAGATGCTAAAATTTACCGAGGAGCAGAGGGACCGTTGGGTAGATTGGTGCCAATTCAAGATTGAAAAGTTCGACAGCAACGAGAGACAAAAACGTTCACGTTATACTAACTAGCGACGAAGTATGTTACCTATAAATATAATACTGAAACAAAGCAATAGACATTTAAAACTGTTACTATACGATGCTTTGATGAAAAACCAGCTCCAACACAATGTTGCCGTGCGTGAAACACGGAAACAAAAGGTCAACTCAGTCTTCTGTACACACATAAAATATTGCCAATGCAAAGTATTATAAACTAGATGTTGTAAAGAACCAGTCAGAACTCCATCTTCCAGACAACTCGGATGTTTTTTTCACGTGGTAGAGTCATGCTGCAGCTGTACACGTCGTCGAGTGTCGGAACAAACTTATGTCTGACATCGAGTCTTTGTTAAGCAGACTCAGATTTGGGGCGACTAAAGTTTAGCCCTCAAAAAACACAGGTTTGCGCGTTTACTGCAAAATAGAACCCCTTTATCGTATCTCCTCGATTTCAGGGCACTCCTCTCGGGGGCGGCTCGACCGGGGAATGACCATGCTCTGACATAATACCAGCGTAAAATAGCAGCATAATATTGCTGTATTTCATTAGGTGAGTGTAGGGAACTAGCGACTTTTTTTACTGGAAACTAAGCGTTCTGTCTTAGTCCTCTGGGATGATACCGCACCTGCCTTTTGATTCTTAAACGAGGATGGATGTAGATGTCTATAGGGCTCAACATCCATCCAACCATCAAGTGAAAGGTATGCTCGTTTGTCACCCTTATTCTATAAAAACAATTATGTTACCTTAGCTGCCGTATTCTCATGACCTAGCATCTTGTGTCTTTTACCTGTCTCCACACATTTAAAAAATAACAGGCAAGAGGTTTAAAAAATAAAAGGCGAAGATGATACAATCACTGGCACTTAAATTTTGAGATTTCTGAGGTGTCCAAAAAGAGTCGCCATAGGTATTTTTCAAGTAGTTTAGACGTAGACGTTTTTTTTTTTACATGGTAGAGCCTTGCTGCAGTTATATTGTGGTTGCAGCATAAATGGATCGGCCCGATTGGGGTAGAACTACGCTCTCACAGAATACCAGCGTAAAATAGCAGCTTAATGCTGTTGTGTTTGGTATAGTGAGTATAGAGAACCGGAGACCCTTTTTACAGGAAACGGGGCATTCCATCTCAGTCCTCAGGGGTTGACAACGCATCTACATTTTAATTCGTAATTGAAAATAAATGTAGATGTCTATGGCCACTGCATCCCCTTACAATCACGTGGACTGTGTGCTCGTTTGTTACCCTTATTCCATAAAAAATGTATAGAAAAGTATGTATAACTTAAGTTTAAATACTTTAAAACGATGGTTACTAACAACAATGAATAAATATTGTAATTGTTGAGTTCTAAAGTTTCTTTTGGCGTGAGCCAAATATAAATACGAAACTAAAAATTGTTGTTTAGGATCAAATATTTTAATGAAATTTAATTAAACTACATTTACCGTAATTATTACAAAATAGTTAAGAAAATTAGATACGTTTTTCTGCCGCAATCAAATTAAAGAAAAGTTAATTTCAGAAGAAACAAATGAAAAATTAATAATTCACGCGCGAGAAAATTGAAAAATTTCCATAAATCTTACTAGGCACTTTGCTTAACTTTTTTGTAATACCAATTTCTTTTCATTCAAAATTTAATATTATACTGTTTTTATTTTATAAAATAATTTGGAACATTCCTATTAAATTAAACATTTCGAGACATTTTTCTCCTTCCCTGTCCAACAAATGGTGTTTCATATGATTCGAAGTAACGCCGTACTTTGCGATCTCCTTGCGCGTGCTGCCATACGGCCGTGTGAAGTTGTTCTACTATTTCCAAAGTAGAAACACTTAAAATCACCTCATGAGTAAGGCCGAAAAACGTAGTTCGTTCTGTTTCCAGTAAATCAGACATCTGAAATTTTATGTAATTTAATACTTAAGTGTTTGCGGAATGAAGAGATATAAAAAAAACATTTCATTTAAAAAAATCCTTACTACACGAAATAAGAATATTTCAATAAAGTATAAATTTTAACTTTTGGTCGCAAATAAAATATTATATCATCACCCATCCAACTCCAAATAAAGTACGTGTCAAGTTCCACTTGTATGTTTTGAATTACTATTGTGAATATAGGCTAGAAGATTTTCTCAGCCGAGTCTTACAACATTTATAGATTGCATGCTCTATCACTAAAGAAATTGCTATATTGTTCGATGCGACTTACAACGGCATTTACTGAAGCGCTTAGAATAAATATAACGAAATTCTTCCAAAACAAGTCCATCGCACGTACAAATACCTAAATTCACCACACATTTTCAAATCAAATTCCGAAATCAAACACATATTCCGAATTTTATTGCCTTTATACTCTTATAGTTTTTTACGTTTCAAAACGCTATAAAATATCAGTCTACAATTCAATTAACTTGTAGTGTTACTTATATTATATTACACTTTTTAAAGACACAGATAAACATTTAGAGCCACGATACAGTTGTGAATGCAGCACAAATGGGTCGGCTTTAGACGTGGTGGAGCCATGCTGCAGGCCAAATATGTTTTTTGCACAAATGAGCCACGCGGCATATTTTGCTGTCGCACGGATGGGCCGGCTCATACCGCGATGGTACTACGATCTCACAGAATACCAGCGTGAAATGTGTAGATTTACCTCTGCGCTTCGCTTGGTAAGTGCATGTGGCTGGATGCCCATTCCCCCCTCCCCTTTAGGTGGTAGCAGAATCAATTAAAAAACTACCCCAGGATGGTACCAGCACCCCTGCTGACGGGGAATCCCTCGCTGGGCATCAACGACAAAGTTATCCCACTCTTCATTAGCGTGGGTGCTCAGGCTGTCCACGTATTCTGGGGGTGGGGCGCAACTCCGTTCGCGTTTAAGCAAAACTGGGAACACCAACACACACTATCCGTGAATTTTCGCAACGTAGGTTTCCTCTCCAGCTGATACTTACATACCTCTCCTACCCGGGGTAGAACACTCCTTTGTGCCTCGGGCTGGAATTTGCGTATACGTCGGAGACGACATCTCTTTTCGACGCCTCGGCGGTCTTAAAGGTACCGACCTGTCCATCCCACGGTTGCGCGTAGTCAGCGACGGCCATCCCTGCGTCTACGGGTGCCTCTATAGATACCATAGTGGTAATGCAGAAACGGACTGTCTCATCGAACACGTCCAAATGGCTACAGATTCCATGCAAATGCATCGAACACGTCCAAATGGCTACAGATTCCATGCAATAACAGATACCATGCGCGGAGATTTTAACGCCCGCCACGCCGAATGACTCAGTTCACGTTTAACCGATCATGCGGAAGATAAGTTTATGACTTTACCTTAGCATATGGTCTGACACAACAGGTTACTTCGCCTACGCGGATTCCAGATATGGTAGTTAATACACTTTCCCTATTGGACCTACTGCTGACCTCTCATCCAGACAGATATCAGGTTTCCGGCGACGTCCCTCGAGGCTCGTTCGACCATTGTCTCGTCCGGAGTGTAGTGCCAGTCAGATTAACGTCGCGGTTGCATTCTGCAGGCTGCCACCGTGTTTGGCACTATATATCGGCCGATTGGGATAGGATGCGGAAAGAAAAAGCCGACCTGTTAGGCTCTCTCTCTTTGCGTCCAACTAAACTCTCGATGACGGGAGGTACACACCGCAGACCATCCGCGGTGTGAGTACTCCATGCCAGATGTGCATTTTACACAGCGCTCGGTTCCAAAACAAACACTCGCTCACTTTTACACTTTTACAAAGCACTCCTCTCCCTAGACGTCAGCAAGTCGAGTAGGCTTGATGGAGTCCCTCCCATTGTACTCTGGAGTCGGCACCAGTTTTGGCGCGTCTTTTTTGATACTCCTACCCCTAAGGCGAAGTCACGAATTCATGGAAGACAGCTTTGGTCCACCCGATCCCTAAAAAGGCGACCGCTCAGACTCGTCAAACTACATGCCTATCGCCATCGTCTCTGGGCCAGGGCACCCCAATGCCAGCTCCTTCCACTTGACTACATCCAGCGTGGAGCGGTTCGAATCGTCGACTTTTCTTCCTCGTACAACTTCTCTGGGGAAATTTTCTGGACCGATACGACTTAAGGACCTTTAATAAAAGAGCTTACTCCTTTCTACAAGCCCGGCAAAGCACCTGCAATACCCCTTAAGTGTCAATAGATGTTCATTTTGTTAACATATCGACGAAAAACATACAGCATTCATCTTCTATCAGTTGGACGGTGTGCTCGTTTGTTTACATACAAAAATACAAAATAAAATATTTTCTCTACCAGTAAAATTATATTATTTCTTGATATATTACGCCAAGAGCGACATAAGAATCAATATTTACAAGTTTGAGTTGGTCTGGTATTTTACCACCCTCATTTTTTTCTATGTTCTTGTTTTCCTGAAGGGTAAGAGAACTAGTACAATTACAGGTCTTCGGTCTTAGCTCCTTTTTCGTCTGTCTTTAGGAGTAACGTACGACCATGGGCCGCAGTTATTAATACTTCACCTAATCTTGTGAACTATTAGCTTTCTCTCTCTCTCTCGTTCTCTTTCTCTCTCTGTCTAGTTAAACTTATAAAATTCATCCTGCGGTTTATCCTGCAAACTTGCCCGGCAACGCAAACTAGATACTCATACATGTGAAATGTTTGCAAATTTAAACGTGGTACAGCCACGCTCCAGCTATATTATGGTTGTTTATGAATGGATCAGCTCGACCAGAGTAGGACCACGCTCTCACAGAATACCAGCGTAAAATAGCAGCTTAATGCTGCTGTGTTTGCTAAGGTGAGTGTAAGGAACCGGAGACCCTTTTTACTGGAAACTTATCATTCCATCGTAGTCCTCAGGGGTGACAACGCATTTGCATTTTGATTCTTAATCGAGAAGAAATGTAGATGTCTATGGGCCATAGCATTTACCTGAGCACCATGAGGTTGACAGTGTGCTCGTTTGTGACCCCTATTCTATAAAAAAATCTCATGACTACAATTACGTCTTTTTCGGCTATCTATACTGTATGGTATAAATTACGCCAGTACTCCTTATTAGTTTGTGGTATAAATGGAAAACATCATTCATTCAATCATTACCACTGCTGAAAATAGGCCTCCCCAAAGATTACCTCATAGGGTAGATTTTGTCATATAGGATCATCGACAAATTTAAAGGAACGCAAAAAATTGTGCATACAATAAATATCGTGGATATTTGTGACAATAAAGTTTATTTGTGACGGACGGCGAGGGGAGTCGCCGCCACGTCACCCCTGCATAACCCGAACTGCGATATTATCAAACGACGCCCGTACGTAACTTTAGAAAAAAAATTAAGATTTTACAGGAAATACACATTTTTGTAACTAACTTCTTTTTTTAAATAAATGCTTAAGAAATATAATGCGAAATATAATCAGTACTTAATGTTGCCCCGTCAAGCTCTTCGAACTGCTTCCAGCCTCCTTGGCATACTCCTAATCAAGTTATCAATAAAATCTTAAGAGATTCCCTATATTGCGTTTTATCTCTCAAATTAGCGAAGACAGGATTTTTTTTCTTAATTTGTTTTGTAAGCTTATCTCATACATGCTCTATGAGGTTTAAGTCGAGTGAGCACGCTGGCCACGCTATAGCAGCGATTTAAACATCTCGAATATCTCAAGATATTCGACAACTACGGCCGCTGTATTATCATGCATAAAAACAAATCTATCACCCATAAAAGGGAAAACGACACTAGTACAATAGCACAGCCTAAGTACTACAAACAGTCGGTCATAGAAGGCGTCTAGACGAGGCAATCGTGCAGTGAGATGCGGTACGGACCGAGACGCGGGCGGAGCACTCCCGAGCGGACGGTTATCGCTCGGGAGCTGTCCGCTAGGGTTGTCCTGTTACACAAGTAAATTGAAATGGTTCACACTACATCTGCGGTCAAAAACTGTGGGTCATCCTCATTTGAAGATAAGGAATTAAAGTTATTGTAACCTATTTTTATTATTTCTGGACACTATTTATCTGATTAAGTCATTACATTTGTTAAACCGTAAAATAAAATAAAATCCGTTTTTTATTATTTTTCGTTCTGACAACCAAATAATTTATTGTTTATGTCGACTTTTCCTACAACATCAAACGCGATGACTGACGGTACGTTCTTTATAGGCTGCGACAATAGAATGTTTTGATTCACAATCAATCAGAAATTCATATTGATTACACAATCATTATTACAAACTTATTCTTTGCTCGAAGATTTTTCAATTACAGAGGTCCACTCCTATAATATAATCTTCAAACAAATTATTAAATATATATCCGTTAACTAGATAAAAATCTTAATCAAATGCCTTAAACCACTAGATTACGAACAGACAAAAACTATTTGGACGTGTTGTTTAAGCATATGTATGTAATTACTCTAAGATACACTTATATTATGCTACACACCACACAAATACACACCACATATTAAAACGCCTAAGACATCTACCTACCTTAACCAGTATTTTAAAGCATGATTTTCTTTTAATAATTTTTACACTTTCTCCAAATTTAACAAGTCCATTTAATGCTATCTTACTCTTATTACAAGTAGCTGTATTTTTATTGTTTTACATGAATATCACTATGACGGGAGCGGGTCTAGTAATTGAATAGCACAAGGCCACCTAGTTTGGGCACCAGTCTCCCAACTAAATCGTCTATAACTTGTAAATGTATTTATAACATAATAAATAATTGAATCAATAATAATACAAGTCGAACATATTATAAACATTAAAATAGGTAACATTTATAAGATAATTGGAAAATTGATAAAAAAATATCTGTCGTACGGGTATAATAAGGATATCGTGTATAAAAGGTAAAGGAAGTTATGGAGGGTGTTCATGTATAGATGGCTTGTATGGAGCAGCTGTCGGAGACGCAGGCCCAAAATCGTTCATATATATGGGGTGGGGTTGCCTAAACCGTGTGATGTACATTCACTGTGGCTGGATTCTTTCGTATTCCGTTTACACGCATTGACATGCGTGACTTTGGTCGATGTTTGTGCTTACGCACTACCAAGGGGCTAAGCTTATTTTACTGGTTTGCCAGTTATTTTACTGTAGACTACGGTATAGTTCCCGAATTAGCGTTCCATTCGGGGGGAGTGCATCAATATGGTTGGCACTCACCGCGCACCGCGTGTGTGGGGCCGTGTGCCTCCCCTACATTTTTTTAAATAAATGTAGGGGAGCGAAGCCCTTGTATTGCGTATTTGTATACATATATTGTGAGCCTTTTCCAAGCGGGAAGGGACAAAGAATAATAAATTAATAATGTAAAGCTGATACAAGTGGAATAGGGACGTTTTATGCTCTTAATCTTTCTCGATCCCAGTCTTCGTGAACGGGGTTCACTTATTTTATAAGGCACTACCAACAGCTTTAAATTGCTCTAGTGAATATTCATTCTTCTAAAAGACACCTAAAAGAACTAAGTTACTAAACAAACACAACGTAAAAAAGGGTCCTCGTTAAGACGATCACATCAAAAATATTGCAAACGGCCTATTATTAAACCTTTAGAAATATCATTTAGAAAGATTAAAACATATTTTATTTATCCTGGTCACATATATGTAATTTTATTTAGAAATAGGAATTACCTAATTATAAATGATATAGGATACTTATTAAGCGTAGAGGGAGGGGGGGGGGAGTTACACTATGTATAACAAATATGGTAGAATATAAGCATTAGTACCATGCTTATTTAGATGTGCATTGGAGCACCTCTATATGCTTACGTCAATTAATTAATTGACAATACAACGTTCCGTCACTCAGCGAATAAAGCTTTTTTCACTTATTACAAGCCAGAGCTTAGCCACAGTCCCACCGAGTGGCAACTTTATACATGGTAGAGCTACGCTGCAGCTATTTTGGGGTTGTGTCAGGAATGGGTCGCCTCAACCATTGAAAGACCTTGCTCTCACGAAATACAAGCGTAAAATGTTTAATGTTTTTTAATGTCTTTTTTAATGCTGCCGTGTTTCGTATGATGAGTGTAGAGACTGAATACGAGGCATTTCATCTTAGTCCTCATGAGTAAAAACGCATCTTCATTTTGATTATCAACTGAGGACTAATGTAAATCTATATCGGTCATAGCAACCACTTACCATAACGTGAACTGTGTGCTGGTTTTCAACAATATTCTATAATAAAATAAGGCGCAGTAAAAATAATTAATTTTGTGAGCGATTTAAAAGTAAATACGTGATAGTAGTATCAAGAGGTTAAAACTTTAAATTCCCAAACAAAAACAATTTAATCTCATATGAACAGGACCCTAAATTATTTAAAGCACTACGTCAAAGTGCCCGTGTTTTAATTAGGGTCACATTGCGAAGCCATGAGACTGCTAAGCGTGAAATTGCTGATCAACATTAACCTACTACTTTTATTAACTACTTCAACGATAAAGTTGTACTTGATTTATGAAGGACATCTAACTCTGTTTTATATTCATGCAAATGGAAATATCACAGTTTGAAATTTCTTTGAAGCTTGAAATATAAAATTCATTACAGTATAAAAATTCGGCTGTCGTTGTGTCGTTATTTTTAAAACAAATAAGTAATCAAACTTTAAAAAGCAAGTGAAAACTGACGGACTTTGAAAAAACTAACAAGGACAAAATAATTTCCACAAGAGTAAAGCATCACACAGCCTCTAAAGTCGGTGCTAATATAAAGCGTATTAAAGAATTGTAGCTCTGACTATAGGGATAAATGTATCGACAAATGAAATAGCGACGATAACCAAACTCGTCCGCCAAACCGACAGACAAGTTCTTTCTTAACGTATAGTTAAAGGCAGATGGTTATATTTATGGCCCGATAGTTTTAGTTAGGAGGATTCTTATTTACGTTGTGTTCATTTCGTATCTTAGTTCTTTTAGGTGTCTCTTGGAAGAATGAAAGTTGAAAAGTCTCACCAAAGCAGTAGAAAGCTGTTGGCAGTGCCTTATAATAATTTTAACCTAAAGAACCCCGTTCACGAGGAAATGGCTCAAAAAGCTTAAGACATTAAAACGTCCGTAATTTACTTGTTTCAGGTTAACATCAATCAATTCCATATAAATGAATTACTTAATATATAATATAATACATTAATAAAATGTGGGGGCGGCACACGACTCCACATTTTCACGCCGTGTGTGGTGACTGCCAGCCAACTAATGCGCTCCTTCCGCAGACGGACGTTTAGTTGGGAGCTAGTCCGTAGTCAACAGTAAAATAACAGGTAAACAAGTAAAAGAGGTCTTGGTACCTTCGTAGTGCGTAAGCACAAAAATCGACCGAAGTCGCGCAGCGTGTCTCGAGTCTACCGCTTACCTAAAGAGAATGTTGTCCCACACTGCGTGGCTTTCGGGCGTAGTCTTGAGGGTCTCCTCACTCCTGCTAACACCCGCATGACGTCGACACGTATGCTCCACCAACCAATACAACAACAGATATAAACAAACGCAATTATAAGATATTGGTAATAATTTGGCGTCGGAAAGGGTTTGTGTAACTGACGTTGAATATATTATGCATTTTTCGATCATGTTTGTCACAACCTCTAACAAGTTACCTTTTCGGCGGTGTAAGCCCACCGCAGTACCGCCACACCTTCAATCATTCAAAGGTGGGGAATTTACGGAGATAATTAATTATGTTGCTATATAAAACACTATGGAGGTCAAAGAGTCTGCAGCCCCGTAATGAAGGGACCCGACTTGGGCAAAACTACTTAGGCGTAAGTCAAACCAAGACGCAAAGAGCGGTATTGAGTATTGGGACCCGCCAAAGAACCATCGCAGAGACGCAATACTGCAGAATGCAACAAACATCAATACTCCACGTATCATAGCATAGCAGAATAGAAAATTTCGTACAGATTCTATAATGTCAAACTTCTTTAAAGAAAAGTAGTCTATAAATATAAGTTTTAATGGTTTAAAGTGGTGTGGATGGGTGCGGTCGCATGCCGCCGGGATTTGACGGACGCATGCCATAAAAACTTATATTTATAGACTACTTTTCTATAAAGAAGTTTGGCATTATAGCATCTATACAAAATTATCTATTCTATATTTTAAAGTAAAGTCAGTTATTCAATGGATTAATTTTACGAAAATTCTTTATTCTATTTAGATAACTACATAACAAGCGGATGTCGATAGCGTGAAAATTACTATTATTTCAACAAATTACTATTATTTCTACAAATTACTCGAAATTATTTACATAAAAAGATAAACTATATTCACGTAAAAACTTTCGTAACAATTTTATGGCATAAAAAAACTGTTCTGAATTTAGAAAAATCCAAAAATCAAAGCCATAATGTTCAACAACGAATACTCAACGATGACACATTTTGAATGTAGAATATAAATGAATATCTATGGACTAAATGTATTTTTATTCAAGTAAAGGATAGGAAATTTCTTATTTATTCAATAATGCCAAACTCTTTCACGGAAAATTAGTCTTTAAATATAATTTTTTATGGGTTATAGTGCTTTAGGTGATTGCGGTTTCATGAGACCGCTAGGGATTTGACGGAATATGGCCGCGGTCTCATGATACCGTTAGAGGATTGAGCAGATAAACCAGAAAATAAAATAAATGAAAAGACGCAATAACTTTTATATAAGAGAAGGACACAAAAGTGCTCTAACTATATTCACATCATCATATAACCGTATCAATATATCAACACGTAAATGGCGGAAATAGAGAAAAGTCCAAACATAGTTAAGGCAGTGAAAGATTAAAATAAAAGATCTTGAAGAAAAGTTTTTTAACATATTTATACCTTACTTTTTTAATAGAACCGAGGATAGGGGCAAATGAGCACACGGCTCACCTGATTGTAAGTGATTACCGCCGCCCATAAACGACTGCAACACTAGGGGAATTGCAGACGCGTTGCGGGCCTTTTAAAAAGAAATGGACTCTTTTTTGAAGGTCGCTTAGTCGTATCGGCCCGAAAAAATGTCTGTGTGTAAAGTTGTGTTTGCTTGTGCATTCATTATATAATAAATTTCCGTAAGCCGTTGGGCTCACTTAAAATTGCAATAGTTAATTGCAATTTTAAGTGCTGATTTACCACGTGCTCGTCGGTGAAGGAAAACATCGTGAGGAAATCCGCATGTCAGAGAAATAAAGAAAAAAAATTCGAAAACATGTGAAGTTCGCCAACACGCTTTGGGGCGGCGCGGCGGACACTCCCTTGCCCTAAATCCCTCTCAGAAATGAGGGGAGGCCTGTGCTCAGCAGTGGGACTTATATAGGCTGTAACTTTACTAACTTTTACGTTGGGCTCTCCCCTAGGTTGCCCGTCGTATTGGGTTACGATGGGCCCTAATCCAGTCGACCTTCTTCTGGGAAACTCAGGGCCGTAACATTGTGGTAGCAGAGCGTGGTTCATCGTTCCCCAGTAGCGCCCGGCTGTATTATATTGATTTTTTTTTTGTTTCGTTAACGGAGAGGTGGCTAG
>DWHP01004037.1:0-12895 GCA_018247895.1 Parnassius honrathi
GGTGGGTAAGGAGGCGACGGAGTTGTAGAGTCGCCCCCCACTTCCACCTCCTGCCGGACGTGCTTAGTTTTTTTTTTATAAATTTTTAAAAATCTCTTTTTGAGTTATGTTTTTGTATTGTTTTTGACTATAAACCTGATTTATGGGGTAGAGAGTTAGGAGAGAGAGTTAGAAGGGGATGGCGGGGTCTATTCGCTCGCTTCGCTTGCTCACTCGACCCCGCCGTCCCCTTCTAACCTAGGTTAGGTTTCTAACCTAGGTCCGAGTTGGGGTGCCCTAAGTCCCGAGCTCGCTTCGCTCGCTGTTGCACTCAACAAAACACCAAAATATTAACTTTTATAATTACTTTAAATTATAATATATGATATATTAATAAACACACTACGGCTTGCACAGGTGCCTGCAATTTGCTATGACGGGCAGGGGCTGCTCTCCTTCCGCCTCCTTTACAAAAACACACTAGGAGTAGGGCAGACAAGACTACGTGGATTCGGGGCGTGCTGATTTGATTTTAGTACAGATCAGATATCTATAAAGTTAAGGTTGCCTTTGCTCCCGCTACAACCATCTAACCTATTACAACTTAAAGTATTGCTGGGTGTTTAAGTATTAAATTAATTAACTGCCCAGACATTTTTAAACAATTCAGAAATAAAACAAGTGTATTATAATCGTTTCTTTATTGTTTGTAAACATAATTTATTATTTTTATCAATTCCTCAAAAGGATCTCTTTTATTTTTTATAATTTTTTCTCAGAAGTGCTAGAACCCAGAGCCGTAAAGTCAGTAAGCTCCACCCAGCCAATAAAAAATGTATCATTTCCCGTTTTTCCGTACTTTACACATTTTGGGTTATACACGGGATGACGGAGAAGTTAATTCTCTTACGCTTCCACTACACGGCCAAGCGTAAAGGAAATATAAAGCTTGTTAAAAATAGGCAAATTAATATGTAAATTTTGTTTATAAAAATATTGTTGTTTTTGTGTCAAAGCCGAATTAAATTTTATGTAGGTATATAATGTCCACGTATAAATGTATATAATTGATATTAACTTACATAATTTTAATCGGACCTGCATTAAAAAAATTAACTGGACCTGCATTAAAAAAAATTAACAGGCCTTTCAAAATCTTTAGTCATATATTTTGAAAGGCCGGTTTTTTTTTTAATTTTTAGGTTTAATTCGTTGAATTTTGAACAAATTTTAAAAATGAGGAACTGCTCAATTCGTAATTAGGATAAAATAAAATCAAATAAAAACAAATTAAAAATTAAAGGAAGCTCCCCTACTAGAAACGTGTTTTACGATGGAATTTTGCCAACCGGCCAATTAATGTTTTGTATGTCACGCGATATCTTTGCCAATTGAGAAACACTTTCAATTTTTTTTATATATCACATCAAGGATGGATCGTTTTAATTGAATGAAATAACATTTAAATTTTAAAGAAAAATGTCCACTCCAACGTTTGATCATAAAAAGGAATTAAATTTTTAATATAAGTATTCAAAAGACATTCTAGTCGTCATATTGTTCAGTCCACTAAAGAGCCAAAAAAAATGTAAACATTTAAAGTAGTAACAGCATTTCTGAGAGGGTTTTTGGGCAAGGAAGTGTCCGCCGCGCTGCCCCAATGTGTGTTGGCGGACTTCAGGTGTCTTCGAAATACTTTTTTTCTTATTCCTCTGACATGCAGGGTTCCTCACGATGTTTTCCTTCACCGCCGAGTACGTGGTAAGTCAGCACTTAAAATTGCAATTAACAATTTCATTGGTGTCGGCAGGAATCGAACCCAGGTTACTCGCGTTGTCGGGTAAAAACAATAAAATATGTTACTCCACATAATGTAAGTAATAACTTGTAAAGTTTGGACTTTAATTCTAGGATACATTATGATGGGTTATCACCGACTTTAGAAGTTATTTTTTATAAATATAAAGTAAAGCCCAACCAGCAGTCCACCTGCTGGTAAGTGGCTGCTGCAGCACATGAACCCCTGCAGCCGACTTCAGACAAAGAAGGCTACAGCTGCCTTGCCATCTCTGAGGGCGAACATGGAATTACTCACAGCCTGGAATTGATTATACTTACTTAGCTTTTTCTAATTATTGAAAATTAATACACCTTAAATAAATGAAGTGAAGATCCGAAAAGACGCGCATTTACTTGTGCTTTGTGACATTCTCTAGAGTGGTTATGTTTAAGTAGTGACTAGTGACGCATTGGTGCAGTGCGGTGGACACTTTCTTGCCCTAAAACCTTCTCAGAAATGAGGGGAAGCCTGTGCTCAGCTTACTTTAGTGACGGGTACACCGATGATGATGTTGGTCAAAACATTTTTTATGTGTTAGAGTCATGTTGCAGCGGTATTATGGTTGTAGCACGAATGGGCCCGATCGAGAAATAATCGCGCTCTCACTGAATACCAGCGCAAAATAGCAGCTTAATGCTGCTTGGTTTCGTACAGTGTGCGTAGAAACGGGGAATTCCATCTAATTTCTCAAGAGTTACAAAGGATTATACGCATTTTATTTATAAATGTTTAGTACTTAATGCTGCTGTCTCGTATGGTACAGTACGGTGAGTGCGTGTTACGACTGTCTTTGTCCCGAAGCATCTGTACCAAAATAGGTTCATGACGTCACCGTTACAGTTGCAGCCTATCGGAAGCCCACTGCTGGACATAGGCCTCTCTCATACATTGTCTCGTAGGGATATTTACCACAGTTGCCACGCTGAGCAGGCGAGTTGGTAACTGCAGGTTTTATGATTAGATGTTATTAGAACGAAACTGCTGCCCATCTCCTGGTTTGTTTTCTATCGTCTTTCATGGCACCCGCGGCACGATATGGGGTAGTGGATATTCTTACACCATCACTACACGTTTTACGTTGAGCTGATACAAACTACGATTTCAGTGAGGAGCTAGATAACTGGGTGGCAAGTGATAGTCTGAATCCAGGAAGGCGTTTATCTTTGAGAGCATCTTCGATCCTAATAAACGGAGCATCTCGATTGTACAGAGATGAAACTGACAAATTGTTAAAAGGTATATATGAAAACTTCATTTATAAAACTTGTTTATGGGACAAATGATCCTGATGAGTATAAATAGATTCTTAGAAAGAAAAATATTAATTTACTAATTAAACAACATTACAACATGAGTTTCACCAATTTATGCCTCATGAAGGTCAATGTCCTCACGCTCACCAAATGTCACTAGTCGGGACTGAGGTAAACTTGTTTGTTACGCAGTTTGGGCAGGCTCTTACAGAATACCAGCATAAAATAGCAGCATAATGCTGCTGTGTTTCGTAGTGTAGGGAACTGCAGACCTTTTTTACTCGAAACGAGGCCTTCCATCTCGGTTCTCAGGGGTGACAACGCATCTCCACTTTGATTCTTAATTGAAGATAAATGTAGATGAATGGCTACAAAATCCACTAAGCATCTGGTGGACTATGTGCTCGTTTGTCACCCTTATTCTATAATAGGAATATCTTACGTAATAAAATTAATACTCAAATTTTACAAGGTGATGTTCTCGAATCGATCACTCTCTTTTCGGT
The DNA here is from genome assembly GCA_018247895.1 of Parnassius honrathi. Taxonomy (NCBI): domain Eukaryota; kingdom Metazoa; phylum Arthropoda; class Insecta; order Lepidoptera; family Papilionidae; genus Parnassius; species Parnassius honrathi. Next base: position 3,579 of record DWHP01004037.1, read on the forward strand.
ATGATTTATCTGGGAGTTTTGTTGGTCACTAAATGCATAATTTTAAAACTAATACGGATTTGAGAACTTTATAATGTAATTAAGTTTAAGCATACTTAATGTAATTGTTTTTGGTGTTGAACTAACGGAGCTACTGATTGACATTGTGATTAAGCTCATTAATAAAGATTTAAAAAAAATACGCCACATTAATAGAGATACTACCACTACGAAGGTGATGCTGAGGCGGGTCGCTACTTACAGATGCATTTAAGTTGAGTCAGCAAGTCATGCTAAGCAATTACCTGTCTGATGCATCAAGATCAGAAGATGATGACAAATCTTTTAATACAGACGCGACTAGAGAGTATAGAATAGAAGTTTAGTAATATACCACTCAAGTAATTCAAAAACAGGTATGATGATGAAAGAATTAACATGAAACATTTTATTTTTAGTCGACCTCAAAAACGAAGGATGTTCACAATTGGACCATATGTTTTGTTTATGTATGTTCATATTGTTATGTGCGGTGTGAATGTAAATGCCGATTAAGATGAGAAATGTATGAGAATCTATTATATCACACACAGCAAGTGTACAATCACATTGTCCAAAACGGATATGCGTCTTCATCGTGGCAACTACGGCAAATGCCCACTATAAAGCGATCTATTACAGAGGCCTATGTTAAGCAATAGAACTTTGATGGTCTGTAATGACGATGATAATGAAACCTCACCAGAATCGATGTCCTCTGGCAACAATGAAATTGTTTATTGAAATTTAAGGTTCCGATTTACTTTACACGTACTCAGCTGCAAAAGAACCACGAGGAAACCTTTATATCCATTGCTGTGGACATGCCTGCTCTCTTTCCTAAGAGAGTTTGAGCAAGGAAAATTATGTTCCAATGTATTTTGGGCTTAACAACATTCAAAGAATTTTTGTATGCATGCATGCATGCATATTACGTTTGTAGTACAAATGGGTTAGCTCGACCAGGGTGGGAACACTCTATCACAGAATACCACCGTAAAATATTATCTTAATGCTGCTGTTTTTAGTATGGTTAATGTAGATAATAGGAGAACAATTTATAAGAAACGTGGCATTCTATCTTGGCCCCAAGGGGTTTATATTACCTATTTGCATTATGATTCTCAATAAAAGGCAGATGTAAATGTCTACAACGCCTTCTTGTGGATGGATTCAGATTGTGATCTGATCACAATCTGAATTAATCTGAGAAGGATTGTGTGCTCGTTTATCACACTAATACTATAACAAAAAAATTTTTAGAGACGAAACGGGTTAAAGTAGGTGCTCAAAGTAACTCCTTAAAATCTACCTCAGATAACGGAGGATCTGGTCATAATCTCGATAGAGTAGTCAGAGGAAGCACTAATTTAGTTGAGGAAGGTAATGTACCATCAAACTCTTATTTGGATGTAAAGTTGTTTATAACAATATATTTTCTAAAGAGCGTATGAGCGTATGTCCACAAACAACTTCTGGAGTGTTTTTGGCTGTCCACGACTTAAGAAGAGCCCTTATCTTTACAGAGAGCTTTACGCCACTCCCAGGTGGGGAGTTCATGTGTGTAGGTACGAGGGCGACACTGAAAGTTTTTAGAACTAGCCACTTGTAAACGATACTATAATAAAAAAGTAAGTTCAAATTTTGAAAATGGAACTCTTTGCCAATAATATTGTATATGTGTTTTATAAATTTGTCATTTGTTAACGATTTGGCGGCAAATTGAAAATCCTCGTACAATGATTTTTTATGACTTTTGATGTCATTTATGTCAACAAGAAAGTGATGATAGACATGATGAAGCCCCGTCTCGTGCTACTCTTTACAACTGGTTTAATGAGTTTATCTTGGTAGCACTAATCTCACCGATGATCTGCGTAAGGAACGGCCTTCTACGGCGACGACTGAAGATAACATCAGTGTTGTACGGCGTATGATAGAGACCGACAAAAGAGTGACTTATCAGCAGATTCGAACAAACTTACGCACTGATATAAGTCGAGTGCACAAAACTCTCCATGAATATTTAGCGGTTAGGAAGCTTTGTGTCCGGTGGATACCTCATAATTTGACAGAGGCCCAAAAATTCCGTGGTGTTGATTGGTGTCGTGAATTGGTTCAAAGATTTAACGGAGGTGACTCAAATGCTGTGTTCAGTATATATATGGATGACGAAAGCTGAATTTATTGTTATGTTTCTGAAACTAAGATACAGTCTGCTTTCTGTGTGTTTCATCCTGATGAGTTGACAACTAAAGTGAAGAGAGGTCGAAGCGCGAGAAAAAAGATGGTTGCCTCGTGGTTCAGAAGGACAGGTCATTACAGAACAATTGTTTTAGATGATCGAAAAACAGTTACTGCAGAGTGGTACACTAACAATTGTTTGCCACTTGTCTTGGAAAGTGTTCGGGAGAAATGACCTCGTAGTAGGATTCTCCTTTACCATGACAACGCCTCGTCGTACACCGCCAAACAAACAATCGACTAATTGGCGACGTCAAACGTGGAATTACCGGGCCACCCACCCTATATCGACCTAGCACCTTGCGATTTTTGTTTATTCCCGAAAATAAAAGAAAAACTTCGAGGAAAACGTTTTATGGACGCTGTGACTGCGTTTGAAAATGCCGTCGAAGATACCCCTAAGGACAAATGGGCAAAGTGCTTTTCTCAGTGATTCCATCCGATGCAGCGATGTATTGATGTAAATGGATACTATTTTGAGAAGATATAATAAAACTAATAACTTGCTAGTTTGTTCAGTTTTTGATTTTCTGAGAACTTTCAGTATCACCCTCGTACCATACCACCACTACCCTTTTACTTATGTTCGCCGTAAAATAGCATTGCGTGCCCGGTTTTTGCTTGGAAGGGAAAAGCAATATGGTTGCTGGTATCCATGGACATTTGTAGACTGTACTTCCGTTTGTCACCTCAATTTAATCTAATGGAGGGGTTTAAAGACTGTTATACTAACCGTTATTTAAAGTTACAGGAACAAGAAAAGGAGAAAGGAACACGAAAAGACAAAGAAGTTCAGACTTTTAACTCTCTATTTCGGACGACAGGACACTGCAGTGGTGCCAGTACAGGATTCGATCAAAATCTACCATTCGGTGTTATGCTAATCTATGACGATTATCAGTCTAGAATAGCAAGTAAAATATTATTAACTTCATTGACCACAGCAGTTAAAAATTTCAAAATTAATAAAATTGCTGGCGTATATCAGAAGTCCACCGCTGGACATGGGCCTCTCATTACCATTATTTCTTAGGACGAATATCTGCCGCAATTGTTCTCAAATGAGTTGGCAACTGCAGCTTTATAATGACTCCTTCTATTAATATAATGAATCCTACTATTAATATAACGACTCCTACTATTAATATAATGACTCCTACTAATAATCTCATGTCTGGAAATAAAGCTGCAGTGCTCAACAAATATGACAGCAAACATACAACAGTAGGTGGTTCAAAACCGTGTTTCACGGCATTCCTCTAGGGAGGCCTATATTCAGCGGTGGACTTATGGAAGGGTTGTAATATAGATAATGATAATTTAACAATGTACGTTATTTAGTTTAGTAATAATGATTTTGTAAAATTTAATAAAAATTCACTTAATTATACAAGTGTGTTTGTTTATCATTACCTTTGTATTCAGGTTTGTGGTAGAGGCACGCTACGGCTATATTATGGTTGTAGCACGAGTTGCTCGGCTCGAGAAGAGAAGCACCTTGCTGGTGCGATGTCTGAGTGAAACTGCGGCAGAATGCTCTTGTGTTTCGTTTGGTGAACTCGGACAACCCGAGACCGCTTTAACTGGAAAATAGGCATTCCATCGCAGGCCTCAGGAGTGACAACATATCTGCATTTTGATTCTTAACTGAACATATATGTAAATATCTATAGGCACGGTATTCACTTACTATGACTTACTATTACTGTGCGCTCCTTTGTTATCTTTATACTACAAAAACTTAAAAGAAAGTGAGACGTGCTTGCTCAGGGAATAAGGTAAATGTGTTATGTATCGTTACGTGGTAAAGTCACGCTGCAGCTAATAGCAGTGGAGTTGGAGGTGGTGAAGGAAGGTGCGCCATGTGTTTTGGTGTGGGCTACCTTAGAAGAAGATGGGGCAGGAGTAGTCCCCTCCCGGCGTTGTTGGGGTTACGAATGTGTCTGAAAGCGTTCCAGTGGCCCTTGCAATACGCGACGAAGGTGGAGGTGCGAGTCCGACATTCCCGTTCATGCACCTGCGAAGTGTGTATACGTAAACATTTTCCTATATTAAAGAGGTCAATATTAGGTAAGACACGACCCGAATTAGTCTAACCTTTTAGCCGGGTAGCAGTACACAATCTCCTCGAAGATCTGAACGCGGAAATCATTTTATTCGTATTCTTTTCGGTAAACAAATGGTTCAAATGAGAATTGGGAATCCACCATATTGGATTCAGAGTGAAGACATTTTATTTTTTGTAATCTTCCCAGCAACCCTTTTCATATAATTCATATATTACGGGAGTGTATAAAAATAACTCGGCCACCATATTCGTCGGTCCACCATATTGTATGTAGAATGACATCACTTAGCTAAGAATACTTTTAGGATTCAGTTGCAAAATTTGAATCGAACAATTCTACCCTAAAATCGTACTAGGGGGACCCAAAAAAACTGGATATAAGAAAATTACGGGCGGATTGGAGCAACTCAGTTCTTGACCGCCAATTCAAATTCGTCCTTCTTGTTTCTTACAACATCTGTTGTAACATTTGCCGAGTTATAACTCTATAAGGTTTTGCCATGGCCACATTCCAGCTCGGTTATCAGATCCACTTTATCTCATAATAATATTGCATTGTCAGATTAAGCGTTTGCCATTTTGGATTTTGAATGAACTTTTACTCACTTTACTTATTGCGTTTCGCTTATCAAGCCCTTTTATTTGATATCCATATTATAGGCGTTAATATGTAGTTTTACATTTATCAACCCCTTTTATTTCATTCCCGTATCATACGAGGTTGCTGTGGAAATGATAAATTTCTATTTTGTAACGTCCCGCATATTGGATCAGCATTTAAATTATCGTGCATTGTCTCAAAAACTAAACGTGCGTGCCAAATTTTAGCCCGATAGCTTCCGGGGTAGTGGGTGAAGTATTGATTGCTAAATATCGGGACTTACATACAAGTAGAGTTAAATAAAAGCTTTTAAAAATACACAGTAAGTGTAAAGCCAAGTAAGACTGGTCGAGAGTTGACCTTACTAGTCTAAACTCTACGTCAACCTCTAAGTAAAATCCTCAGCTCTAAGTGTGTTTACTCTTATTTAGGAAACTCTTCAGTTAGGTTTGCTTTGAGAAACTTTTAATATTATTTGATTCTAATTTGAAGTGAATGATAAGGAAAACAGAAATTTCTTTTAAACTTTCACATAATGTTTGTTTGCATAGATATATTTTATGAACTGTAACAATACAGTAAGTAAGGTAGTAGAGCCATGTTGCAGCTTTATAGTTGTAGAACGAATGGGTCGATTCAACTGGGGAAGGACCACGCTCTCATTGAATACCATATAATAACAGTTAATCATTGCTGTGTTTCGTATGGTGAGTGTAGAGGAACAAATACTCTTTTTACTGAAAATGAAGCATCTATCTTATTTCTCAAGGGCCGCGTGCGTGTCATGTGCGTGCAGTACGTCACACATCCGCATTTTAATTCTTAATTGAAGATAGTTGTAGATGTATATGAGTCACATCAGTCCACTTACCATCAGATGGATTGTGTGCTCGTTTGTCACCAATATTCTATAAAAAAATTAATTTATAACCTTACAACGACAAATTGACCAGTGGAGGATCATGTTCTGACAAAATACCACGGGGAAACAGCTTAAGGTTATTATTATTATGCTATCGCATAACGAAACGAGAACTTTTTTGATGGAAAATGTATTACATCTTAGTCTTCAACAACAATGCATCTGCATTTTGGTTCTTAATTTAATATAGCTTTGGAAGTCTTTTAACCACAGCATTTACTTACCAGCAGGTGGACTTAGTGATCGTTTGTCTCTCTTAACTCTATAAAAATTCAAGCGATCTACATATTATAATAAATCAAGAATGAATTTCAACTTTTATGTATACTGACATAATGTATAATTTACATGTTTGCCGCAGAGATCCAATTTCTTACAGAAAAGTGGTTTGACCTATTTTTCGTGTCGGGTGACTTTCCTGTCTCTTTGATGTAGTCCGCTCACTCGGCATGAGAGCTCTCGTCGTGGGTTAAAGTGTCCATAAATGCTGACTAGCATTTGTTCCATTTAAGACCGAATTACATGAGAAACTAAGAATTCACAAGCCTTAATTCAAGCAAATTAATGCATAATTTATACTTTTGTAAGAAGTTTGATCTACGTACATTTGCGAATAAATAAGTCTGTCAAAAATTGCATCTGTAATTCTAATAATTATGTCTTCCAGAACGAATTCCAGTCATGGCGGCCAATCTCATAGGACATTAACCACCTGCCAGCAGGGTCCGCCAAGTGGCCATACCTCTGTCTATCTAGGTTAGACTTCGGAATAGCTATATTTTAAAAATCCATTCATATTTAAGCGAAGCCTGGACGTTTCGCTACTTAATAAACGAAAATATAATTATATTAAACGCAAATGAAATTATAGGCAAGAATCGTTTCGTTGAGCGCGTATTGAGTTTCAGTACTACAGCTTTAACTCGGCTCCTCGAGATTGCTTTCCAACTGAGAGGAATGAAACACTCGAAGTTTTATATCCCATCCCAAGTACATTATTTCCATTTTAAAGGGCTCATATTTATCTATAACTATCGATTCGCCCCGGCTTCGCATGATTTTTTAATCTCAACGACAGCGCCACCTACCGAATCCAACTATGGCTAAGAACCATCCAGCTATCCCAAAAATACCAAGCCTTTAGGAAGAGAAGGATTACAAACACACGCTCACCGTTTTATTACATACTTAGTCAGGTCATAAGTTCTGTCAAAAACTTTTTACAATGATACACTTTTTGATAATTATATAGAAATTATATTAATTATATGAAAGGTAATTTAATTTAGAATACAATTTTTTTAACATTATTCAAAATGCCCTCCCCTATTTTGAATACATACCCTTAATCGACGCAGCCAATCATCAATTGCAGCACACACCACACTCATATCTATTTCCACCGCTGCTTTAGCCAAAAATGCACGGAGATATTCCAAATTCTGATGAGGTATAACGCAGACTTTCTCCTCCAAATGTTACCATGTCTTATAATCCAGTGTGGGCTTAAACCTGGACTAGACGACCAGTTTAACCCTCTGAAGACACAAGCTTGCGCTTTAACCGCTAAAAAGAACTCCTTGTCGTATCTCCTCAGTTTCAAGGTACTCCCCTTGTTGCCTCAGCCAGTATCGGAATCCTCGGCATCGACATATCGAGTGACGTGTATTTTCGTTTCACTTGGAAGAGAAAGCCAAATGAGCCTCTAAAAAGCTTGGCTCAGCAGAGTGGGACAGTATTTCATGCCGGCACACCGCCTGCAATTTCACAAGGCGCAGTTTCGGCCACACATGGAATACTGTTCCCATCTCTGGGCTGGGGCTCCCCGGTGCCAGCTCCTTCCACTTGACCGCATCCAGCGCAGAGAGGCTCGAATCGTCGACGATCGAGTGCTTTCCGATTGGCTCGATTCACTGGCGCTACGAAGTGATGTTGCATCTCTTTGCATTTTCTTTCGCATATACCACGGGGAGTGCTCAGAGAAATTGTTCGGATTAACTCCAGCCGCCAAATTTCGTGAACACACTACGCAGCAAACGTCCCGATACCATCCACACCATCTGGATGCTTTGCGGTTCACTACTGTACGTTTCATAAGGAGTTTCCATGTACAACATTTCTGTGGAATTGTTTACCACCGGCGATTTTTCCGGACCGATACGACCTTCAAGAAAAGAGCTTACTCCTTTTTAAAGGGCCTGCAACGCACCTGCAATTCTCCTGGTGTTGTGGGTGTTTATGGGCGGCGGTAGTCAATTGATATCAGGTGAACAGTATGCTCGTTTGCCCCTCTTCTATAAAAAATAATAATAATATCACCAATTTGTTCGATAAAGTTATGCCTGGGACATACATTGCAAACTCTGCCACTCACTCACTTCCGCTACAAAAATTATTTGTTGTTCTTTCATCATTTACTCTTTCTGCATGATGAAACCACCTAAGCATTCCTTTCTTTATGCTGGTCATAGCATTTTCTTGCAAGCGACACTTTTCATTTATCACAAATTCTCACCATGCCATTCAGAGTATACTCAAAAATACTCTCTCACCGTCTATCATTATTAGTGTATTTATACAGAATCAATTCCTTTATCATGCTTCTTCTGCCACGTTTAACTTTCACTATCATGCAATAAGATAAAGATTAATACAACATTATGAATTGTCATACGTGCCTTTTTGACACTTTCTATTTGCCTTCAATTTCACAATTCGATTGTAATAGATATAAAAGAGTTTCTATTTGAAGAACTGACGGATAAAGTATAGTATAATCCCCTTCCTTCGACAACATTGCTGTGAGCGGACGTGTGTCATGTTTTTAAATAAATTTGTTCAATTTATCACATACCATAAATAGTCTTGAAGTAGTTAGCATTAGTGTAAGAATTCTGTCACAAACAATATTTTGGTGACTTGTACACGAGCGAACGACGCGTAGCAGCGAAAGAGGGTGCCCTTCTTCACCCCCGCGTGAAAGGTACAATTGCATTTGTTATCCCTCTCCGCCTTCTTGCTACGATTCAACTACAAGCACGCCCATTTGCTACGAGAAAAGTACGTACTACGTAGCACTTAATCATTGCTTGCCGCACTTGCCGTGCTGTGTGATTCATCGGGCTGTTTGGTGAGATCTATCCTATTATTGTCACATAATAACAGTTGCTTTACGAATACAACATTATCATGCAGCCACATAGTTCATTGGACAAAACAAACTGCGCGCCTAATTTAAGTACCCTTGATGACGATACCCCCGAAAAGACTTACGGGTTTATTACACCAAGTGCAAAACGGCAAAAGATGGACGACGAGAAAAACAGAGGTGATTATAGTGAATTTCGACACGAAATGCATGAATTATTTGAAAATTGGACGCTTAGGCAAGACAGCCAAATGCGAAAACAGGAGGCCCAAATTACAAAATTATTCCCGATATTAAAAGGAATTCAGGAAGCTAA
>DWHP01004038.1:0-12894 GCA_018247895.1 Parnassius honrathi
TATTACATTAAAAAGTTTATCTCTCAGAAATCAAGCGCAGGCATACATTTTCGCCGCGCCGTAGAAAGAGAGGGGGACACCTCCTCTCCTTTGCCACGCCGGCTGTCTACTCTCCATCCGTCTTACGAATTTTCGATCAGGTCACGCGTCCTGACGCGAGTTTAACATTTTTTACCCATTACAAAAATGTGTACAGCGCCGCTAAAGAAGTTTTCACTTCAAAAAAACAATTTCCGTCCGTTGGTTTCGTTGAAACTCAAAAATGACTCGACCGATTTCGGTGATTTTTTTGTGTGTGTTTGAATGGGTGCCTAGATGGCTTAGATTCACACTTGGAGAAGACGCTGTTGTTGAGATCCATGCATCATCCGTGCGAAGCCGGGGAGGATCGCTGGTATTATATAATTATTAACCGTAACTTCAAGAAAGCTAGTATATTTCTAACTTAATACTTTATACCGATATTAAAACAGCATGTATACACAATTCTTATATGGCTATCCTTAAAATCGGTCAATACGAATCGAATCGGGAAGTAATTATTAAAGTGTATAAACTTAGTGATTTCCAGTAAGCTGAAGTAACAACGGGCCGGCCATAAAGCCCGATGAATCGATGAATGTGGAAGATAGGTTCTCGAGTGACAGCTTCGTATCAGTAAGCGGAGTATGGAGCGGCCACCCTATTAATAGAGTAATGCCTGATGACATACAAAAAGTCGATAAATACAGGTGACTCAGGAACGTATTTTGTGGCATTTTTCAGGGGAGGCATATATTCAGCAGTGTTCTTGTGACTTAGTGTTAGGAACTTGAACTTTTTAGAAAGGGGTAAAAGGATCATTGTGTGTATAAACATAGGTCATACAGACAACCTATTTTTAACTGACATAAATTCATAAGCCTTTACTGAAAAGTACAAGGCAAGATTGAAAATAGGTTTTTGTTTAGCTAAGGCAACCCGCTTTAACATCTTCAGCTGCTTCACAAGTTACTATTATGTGGGAGAGGGGCGAGTTAAGGACTAGCTTTGCACAGTTAAAAAATATCATAAAGCAATTCAACACTTACAGATATTCCGCGTATTTTACCAGGTACTCGTATATTTCCATCTAGTGGAAGGTCACCCTATATGATGCAAGTTTCTTTTTAAAGAATAAGTGTGAAAAACGAGCACACAGTCCACCTGATGGTAAGTGGATGTTGTGGCTCATAAACATCTACATCTATCTTCTTTTTATATGAGAGGGAGCAAACCAGCATGCGGCTCACCTGATGGTAAGTGACTACCGCCGCCAATGAACAACTGCAACATGAGGGGAATTTCAGATGCATTGTCAGCCTTTTAAAAAAGAGTAAGCTCTTTTCTTAAAGGTCTCTAAATCGTATCGGTCCGGAAAAATCGCTGGTGGTCGATTTCACAAGGAAGTTGTACGAGGAAGAAAACTTCTTGTAAATCGCACAGTAGTGGACCGCCTATCAGCCATATGGTAAGAATGGTATCTCGAGTTGAGTCGCGATCTGCGATGGTGAAATTGGGCGGTTGGAATTAGTCCGAGCAATTTCTCCGGGCACTCCCCGTGGTAAATACGGTATAAAACGCAAAGAGATGCAATATTTCTTAGTGAGTCAAGCCGATCAGAAAGTGCTCGGTTGCCAACGATTCGAACCGTTCTATTGGCACTCGGGACGCCCCGGCCCAGAGATGGGTACAGTATTCCATACGAGCCCGAACTTGCGCCTTGTAAAATTACGGGTGGTGTGCCGGCATGAAATACTGCCCCGCTCTTGAGCACGCCGAACTTTTTTTTTTCTCATCCAAGTAGCCCCGAAACTGCGGATCATTCGATATGTCGACGCCGAGGATTCCGATACGGCAACAAGAGGAGTGCCCTGAAACTGAGGAGATGCGACAAAGGGGTTCTTTTTAGCGGTAAACGTGCGAACGTGTGTCTCCTGGGGATTGAACTGGACTAGATTTACTCGCCTCCAATCCGAGTCTCTGTCCAACAATGTCACGACTTCAGACACAAGTTTGTTCCGGTACTCGGTGAGGTGACATCCTCTATTAAGAATTAAAATGCAAATGCCTTGTCACCCCTAAGAACTAAAGAGTAAATCCTTATTTCCAGTAAAAGAGTTTCCGGATCTCTACACACCAAACGTAATGCAGCAGCATTAAGCTGCTATTTCACGCTAGAATTCCGTGAGAGAGTGGTCAAGCCGACCCATTCACGCTACAATTATATAGCTGCAGCATATCTCTACCACGTAAACCTTACTTTCTTTAAAACAACTATATCATTAACGAAAGTCTTCCGTTTCACACCAGTTCAGCAATTAATTATACATAGTCCTAACATTAAACCGTAGTAATTGTAAAAATCATGGACGCTTATCGTTTCATTATCGGGCCATCTCTTTTATTTCTATTTGGCGCCGTGTTTGGAAACATACGAGCGTGTTACTGCCAGTACAATAGCTCGTTAAGCAGCGTGTTTTGGTTGTGCGAAACTGGGTAAAAAGGACATCTTGTGATAGACGCACGTGGACGGTGGTATGATTATAGCTTTTTTCCTTTTCTAAGCACTTAGAGAGAACCGTTTATTGGTCAATTCATTCACATAAAACGTATGAATGAGCTTGTATAGCGCCTGCATCAGTAAAATTTGTTAAACTTCTAGACTAATTTAATAAATGGGAATTCTGCTTATTCGGATTATGTGTGCGTTTAGTAAATTGATATTTTTACCAAGAAATTAGTATTTTTTGAATAGGCAATTTATACATTTTAATTTTCGGACCAATTAAAACTCTTCCCGTATGAATGTGACTGTGGGTATGTGACATTGGAGTTACAAAAATACATTGTTTTCTTTCTAACATGATATTGTGTGAGCCTACTGATTGGTAAGTTTCCCTTTCTAACTAGGAGTCCATCTGGATGGGTATCACCCTTCTTCGTTTGTCTAGTGGTCGAAAAAGCGATTGCTGATCATAAGATCTCGTAATATAAATATTTGTAGGAGAATATATCTTTAGAAGTGGAGGCAAATAAGCACCCCCCCCCCCCCAATAATAAGTAAATGAATCCACCAATGAGGTCATTTCTACGAACGTAATATTGTGATGCATAAATGTTTAAAGACAGATTTTTTTTTCTCCTTAGAGAGAAATTTTATGTCGTTGGGCTTCTTGCAAATTCATCCGAGAATATTCGAGTCGGTTATAGCTAATGAACGGAATTCAATTTGAATTAAAAATATACAATGTTAGAAAAAATATATATATGTCATTTATTAAAAAAAAAAACAATGGAAAATTTAAGGATTAGATGTTGGATTAGTGTGTTGGAATAACGCTTGGAACCCTTATAAATAACCTGTAAAAAATTGATAATACTCCTCAATCAACGAAGGCCATCAAAGTTCACAAAACATAGGCACGTTTGAATGTGGGCCAAATGGAAGTCAGTATGAGGGAGCCCAAAGTCACTCAGCGAGCTATGGAGAAGGCTGCTCGGAGTTTTTCTGCGTGATAGAAACGACGATGTCCGCATTAGAACCAGAATAACCGACATAGCCCAACAGATAAATAAACTGAGGTGGCAATGGGCCAGCTATATAGCTTGAAAAACCAACAACCGATGGGGTTACAGCATAAATAGGTGGACTCAACTATAAAGTACATTTGTGATGTTCTGCAACGTAATTTTATATCCATTTTATGCCAGTTCTTGATCAATATCCCACCTGATGGTAAAGGTTATGCAGCCGAAAACGGTAAAGGCAAAGGAGTTAGCTCAACAAAACTCTATTCCCTTTTTCCTTGAAGCCACACACATTGTGATCGGATGGAAAGACACGTGCTAGCAAATTATTCCACTCCATTGCTGCAACGCATTAATGACGACGAAGGAAACCATTTAGTTCGAATGCTTGGTATTCGACAACAAAAGTGACTGACCGAGTCTGGTTATCTGATGGTGGATTGGAGATTAAGGAATTATGACACAAACGAAATAACACTACTGCATTTTTAATCCATAATCAAGGATAGATGTAGGAGTCTATGTTTCACAGCATCCATTCCATGTCCTACCGACAGTTGCACAGACTCGTTCTAAATGTCAATTGTAAAAAAAAAGTTTATATCGGTAATATTACCACAAAACTTCTCTGTTAACTGAAAAAACAAGCCATTGCAGACATGAACCCGACAGATATTAACATAAAATTTATTTCCAAATCAACAAAGCATGACGGTGACTAGAAAAATTATGTGTATTTGCTTCGTCACTGCAACATCCTGTCCTCCAGTACAAATAATATATTCCATCCTACAGCGTCCCATTAGCATAAACTGAGAGTCGCTTATTAAGTTTTTTATTTAACTTATGCAAAAATTTAGTTGCACCACAATATTAATTGTAGTTATATTTTGTTGCACTTACATGGTTTTGGATCTAAATCACAATATCAGGTTGTTAAAAAGAGCCAAAATCACTGTTTACATAAATTATATAATCAATTACGTCTATAATTTGTATGTGACATGAGTTTCAGTCGTCCTTAGTTACGGTCTTACAGTTTGGGGAAATTCAGTATATCTGAATCATTCTAATTAAAGTATTTATTTACAAGTATATATACTGTAATAGTATACTCTCCAATTTAACAAGGATTGATGACGCTTGTAAGCTCTACTTTAGGACACTAAAGGCCCATTCAGACTGTACAAGTTTCTTACCTGCTGCATACTTACAATAAAGTTGAAGTAATCATTAAAATGTGCCGTCTAAACAATGTGTAATATTCTGTGTAAACAGCACATAACTAAACCCACTTATTGGAAACAATAGAAGGGCTTTTATTAAATAATAACAATTAATACACCACTTCCATGAATGTGCATCAGGGATGTTTGTACTCGTATTTTGTATTTTGTTCCTGTATTGGAGATGCAAGTGAGATCGCTTGGATCTCCAATACAAGAAAAGACGGTCAGAAGTAACGCTAAGACAGATTAGACAAAATATTATATCAGTGATATGAGTCACAGAAACATTTATGAAAAACGTGTTTGCAATGTGTATGTTTATTTATTTTTTATTCTACTAAATGATATATAATACCGTTACTGCCTGTCAAACCACTGCTGAACATAGGCTTCCCCATAGATTGCCTTATGGAGGGAATATTAGTGATAGATGCCACGCTTGGTGGGTGGTATAACACAGCTTTTATACTGTTAAATTACGAAAATCTAGAGTAGCAATATTTAGTACATACGCCCAGTTTAATAAGTATAATTAATGTTACTTACACTAAATTTTCGTAAATGTAACTAGTATTACAGCATTAAATTTACCTAAATAAGAAAATTTTAAAACGAAATAGAAGAATTTATTTAATCAAATAATTAGTACAAAAAAAACAGTCGGTTGTTTTTTTAATACTACTTTCGCCAAACTGCAGTTTTTAGTATTATAATAAAAACAGTTTATAATAACACAATACACAGGGTTTTCTCCTGTATCGTAGGGGCATTTCAAATATATATATATGTATATATATATCGGAGATTAAAGAGTTTTGAACAGAATTGTGGCATATATGATAAGGATCCCCCCCGTGAGACAATCTGTAGCCTTTGCTTCTTGATGAACTTTTGAAAAGCTGTAGAGGTAGACGATAACGGTAATGATATGACTGATACGACTTAGGGACCTTCAAGAAAAGAGCTTACTCCTTTCTAAAAGGCCGGCTAGGCACTTGCAATTCCCGTTGTGTTGCAGTTGTTCATAGGCGGCAGTAGTTACTTATAATCAGGTGAATAGTTTACTCGTCTGTCCCCTCTCCTATAAAAAAAATGTATTGAAATATCAAAGTTCATATATAAATTTTTTTACAAAAGAATTTTGTATTTTCATTTCGTATCAAGAATTTAATAAATTACAATGAAAATGGACAACATTAAAAAATATAATGAAAGAAAAACTAATAACTTAAATTATCATACAGTCCAACTCCCCGTGATATCTCATTATGAGATCTGGTGTATTAATAATAGCAGACCTATATTGAAGAACTTCACTATAGCGAAACTCAGAGAAACAGCCCTGACTTGTCAATCGATTTTCACCATTATCGCTCCATGATAACACAATACCTCGTACCACTCGACTAATCGTTTTCACATAATTATCATATATTTTATTCCTCCCACAACTTCCTTGTGGAATCGATTACCACGAGAGATTTTCCGCACCGATACGACTTAGGGACCTTAAAGAAAAGAGCTTACTGCTTTTTAAAAGGCTAGAAACGCATCTGCAAATCCCCTGGTGTTGCAGTTGTTCATGGGCGGCGATAATCACTTACCATCAGTTGAGCCGAATGCTCGTTTGCCCCTCTCCTATAAAAAAAAAACATTATTCATTGACTTTGTAAAATCGAAATCTCCAGGGCTCTATCGCAAAAAGAATAGTGATCGTCACTCGAGATGGCCGCAAGGTGTTGATGTTGATGGTAAATACTTCGATTAAACAAATATATTTTATTAAAAAAAAGTATTTGAAATTCTTAATATAAAACGGCAATTTCACGCATTAACCTATACTTTAAATGATGAGAATACTGTTGAAGAATGTTCTGTTTTTATGCAGCAGATGCAAGAGGTGCGCGTCTCGGGAACGAAGAGTACAGGAGAGCGACAACTGCATCCTGAAAATGATAGTTAGCAGACTGGACTGCTTATAAGTATAAAGTAAAAGTAAAGTTACAGCCTATATACGTCCCACTGCTGGGCACAGGCCTCCCTCGTTTCTGAGAGGGTTTAAGGACAAGGAATTGTCCGCCGCGCTGCCCCAATGCGTGTTGGCGAACTTCACACGTCTTCGAAATATTTTTTTTTGTATTTATCCGACATGCAGGTTTCCTCACGATGTTTTCCTTCACCGCAGGGCACGTGGTAAATCAACACTTAAAATTGCAATTAACAATTTCGTTGGTGCCGGCGGGGATCGAACCCGGTTTGCTCGCGTACCTGCAGGCAAAGTGTTGACAAAAAATTACCGCAGTCTGATAAACGGTATTGCCATACTGTGCATGAAATAAAAAGAAATAAAAATAAATTTTTGTTTAATAGATATTTTAAATCTTATTAAATTGATTTGATTTGATATTATGAAATAAATTAGTTATAGTGTTGTATCTCGTCTTCTTGTCTGTTTTTTGTTCGTTGGGTATGATGAACAAAAGGTTTCCAATTTTTTAGATTGACATTAGGGAAACAAAGGCGGGATAAAGGTTACGCAAGGTATTTTTGAAGAGAACAATTTAAACCATTAGCATGTAAAATACTGTTTACATTATTACGGAGTCCTTTGTTACCTTGTGTACTGCCATAGAAAGAAAATCCACTACCATATAATATCATCCCGAAAGTCCTAGGAGGCGACAGACGGGAATTGCAACAGGAGATGGGCAGAAGAACTTACCTGATAACAGCTCAAAATTACAAAAACTAACCCACTTGCCAAGCGTTGTTGGTGTGACAAATACCCCATGGGAATCTATGAATCATATCTATGGGGGGGGGGGCTTTGTATAGCGGAGGACTTTTAATAGAACTGACTGACTTTTAAAGAAACTTTTACAGAAATATGATGATAAAAACCTGATATAATGATATCATGATTTTTCATCATTACAGCGCTTCACAAGTCCACTGCTGAACATAGGCTATCAAATAGATGATATCAAATAGATGATTATCGAGGAGTCTCTATTTTTTCTTAATTTCAAAAACTGACCATATCTGGACAATAAGGCCATCTGCAAGGAGCTTACCGTAACGAATAACTTACTGTAGTTATGTTATATGATTATATATAACGTTAGCTATATTTTTTTGTATATAAAGTTTTAATCTATCCCAAGTAATAGTATTTTAAATTAAAACTGTGCAATAAGATATTCGTTAATTTTTAATTAAGCGTGAGCGGAGTAAAACCCAGTATTGTATCTGACGAAAACGTATAAACGTCTCCTTATCTGTGAAAGCTTTTAAGCATTGATTATATACCTGTTAAGTCGTTGAAACTTGGACATGTTGTTGAAACATTTTAATTTCTGAGACATAAACTATTCCTCCAATTGCAGTTGGCGTTAACGGGGATCTCGTACTATGAAACTTAAAGCGACGCAAACACTGAGCTAACACGCCTTTACATTTACGGTCTGATATACGATTTTTTCATAAATTGCAAGTTTGAAAAGAGTCTACTACACTATAAGATCAAATTCTAGAAATGAAAGAAATCATAGTGAAAAATGTTTTAATCTCGGTCACAGCTCTATTATAATCTTAAATTTATCGGTCAGCGTAGATTTTCTTTAAGTATCAAAATACTGGACACGACATGTTCACACCACGTTGTTGGACATGAATCTCTACCATTGAAGAGAGAATTTACTTTTTGTCTTATTGTCAAGCCTGGTTGATACAGTGAGAGTATCGAAGTACCAGACGTTTTTTTATAGAATAGGAGAAACAAACGAGCAATAAGAATCAAAATGTCATCTCTAAGGACTAAGATGGAATGGCTCGTATCCAGTAAAAAGGGTCTGTGACGTTGACATTGTTGTTGTAGACTTTGCGGCATTTGCGACTCAAAATTTCGAAAATTGTCGCTGTAGTTAAAAACCGGTCATAAATACATCATTATTCATTATTATCATAATTTTAGTGCTTATCATTAGCATCATCATAATATTAACTATCACTACAGTATAAACCACTTCACAAGGATGTTTACGAATTCTCTTAAGCGCTTGTGTGCTTCAAAGTTTCTCTGAATTGCAACTTTGTATGGTTTCCTGTGGTGCACTATACCTTCAGCATTATAAATAAATACTTTAATTCTCACTTACATTTTTGGCTAGCGCAGATCAAACAAATATCGGTATTTTTAAAATATTGTATGTTTGAAATTTTCCTGTTGATTGAGTTATTTTTCAGGCTAGATCTTCGTATAGGTAGTTCCATTCTTTCCTATTCCTTAAACGATCTAACTGTCCATGTAATGCTAAATGGCTATAGCAGCGCATTACTATTAACCGACTTCAAAAACAACAACGAAAAAGGAAAGGGCAAGGAAATTCTCCAAACGAAATTAACAAATTTAAAAGCGTACGCGTATAGTGGCCAAGTTCAAGTACAATAAAAATTTACTGTCTCTGCCGAATACTGTATGAATATTGTCTTTAATACTTTAAATTAATGGATTAATTTAGCCCTATCTACGAAGGACGTTCAATGTATTCTCGGTATATTAGAGAAAAGATAAAGTTATGAAACATTTTTTATTTTTACTATAGTCTTCCATGACATCAATACATTACAATATACTTATTCGTTAAAATAGCTATTCTACTCCCTTGAAAAAATATTCTAAAACCCGCAGTCTCGTACAGCAGTCTTTGAGAGCCACGCTGTGTGAACCGGTGCGTTGTCATGAAGAAGCAGCACTCCCTTGGTCAGATTTCCTCTTCCCTCTTGTTTTATTGCTTTTCTCAAACGGCGTAAAGTGGCTGAGTATTGTCTGCGTTGACGGTTGCGCCTTTTTTGTGTACTCGATCAATAGTATTCTTTTCGAATCCCAAAACACTGCCTAAGATTTTACCAGCCGATGGAGTGACTTTAAACTTCTTGGGGAAAAGGTGGGGTCTGATCCCTTTTTATGCCATTACATAGACTCCTGTTTACTCTCAGGGTCATAATGGTGAACCTTCGTTTCACCTTCTGTAATTATCCTATCGAAAATACTTGTGGTGTCGTCACCACACAGCTCTAAATCTCTACCACAGTCAACCCGCGTCTGTTTACGAAGCGCAGTGAGGATTCGCGGCACCATCTTGCACTGAATTTTGTGAGGTTGAGATAGTCATGCAATATGGTGAGTATAATACCAACGGATAGTTTAGTAATTTCTGCTAATATCTTAATTCTTACTCGTGCATCTTCTAATACAAGTTTTTCAATAACTTTCACATTTTCTTCTGTAGCCGCTGTGATTGGCCCACCCGGGTCTCTTCTCTCTCTTCTCGATCTTCTCTATCTTCGATGCTTTCCATGCCTCTTTTGAATTCATTTGACCACTTCTGTACTGTTAACAATGAATGAACAGAGTCTTGGTAAACGGCCATCATTTCTTCATGGATGTTTTTTTTTAGTTTTTTCTTGTTTAGTGAGGAATTTAATCAGCGCACGGTGTTCGATTTTTTCAACACCGTCTTTTGACTAAAGGTTACATACGGAGTAATAAAATTATCAAGCCGAAATTTTATATTGATAACCTCAGGTAGTGTCGTTATTTAATGATTTTTTTAATTACCCACGTTATTAGCCAATTACCCTTATGCCGAGAATACATCGAACCTCCCTCGTGTTTGCAATTTTCTTCTCGTTTTTGCTTTTGGTTGCTTCTGGTACAAAAACAAGCAAATTAGCAGCAATTACTTGCAACTACTGACTAAGAGATTCATGTTAAATTAAAACTATGTAAATTTAATAGTATTGTTAAACATTATCCGTCTTATTACAAATAATAATTCATAAATTGGTCTCAAGTTTAAACTAGAGTTTATTTTAATAATGAAGTTTCATGTGGAACATACGAAGTAAATGCAAAGTATGGAATTTAACAGCAAAATGCCAAATTTAGCAAAGACCGTGGAGTCTAAGGAAATTCCTACGTGGTAAAGACTTTTCTTAAACCACAGCTAAGGCTCTCAATAAACGACGTTTTGTAATGAGGTCGTACCTCTTGCCACTAATGAACGTTTATTAAATTTCTTACCTAAAATTGGTCTAAACCCAAAGGAAATAACTTACTTACGATATGAAATACAAAATACTTTTTTTATAAGATAATGGTGAGCACAGAGTTTATCTGATGGTAAGTAGATGCTGTGACTTACAGGCATCTATATCCATCTTCGATTAAGAATCAAATGCAGATGCGTTATCACCCCTGAGGACCAAGATGGAATGCCTCGTTTTCAGTATAAATAGTCTCCGGTTCTCTACACTCGTCATACGAAACATAGCAGAATTATGCTGACATTTTACGCTGGTATTCTGCGAGAGTGTATTGCTACCCCGGTCGAGCCGACATGTTCGTGCTACAATCATATCATGCAGCGTGGCTCTGCCGCGTAAAGAAAGTACTTGCATTCATGCGAGTACTTTTACAGTACACTAAAATATGTTATTTTTAATAATCCGCATTAACTATTATATGAATTCTTAATTGAATATTTTATTGCTTATTTATCACATGCTAGACGGCGAAGCAAGACAACTTCAGTAAACCTGAGATATCTGATATATTAATAAAATATTGAAATCTTAGTAAAACGTAGTAGAGCCATGCTGGAGCTTATATTAATTAAATAGTTGTAGGACGAATGGGTTGGCTTGAGCAGGGAAGGACTACTTTGTCACAGAATACTAGCGTAAAATAGCAGCTTAATGCAGCTGTGTTTCGTATGGTGAGTATAGAGAACCGGAGACCTTTTTTAATGGAAACTAGGCATTCCATATTAGTCCTCACGGCTGACAACGCATCTGCATTTTGATACGCAAACGATGATAAATGTAGATGTCTATAAGCCACGGCAACCACTTACCACCAGATGGACTGAGTGCTCGCTTGTCAAACTTATCGTATAAAAAAATATTTCAAAGATATTGGAGTCGGTCAGATTAACCCTCTCGGAAATAAGAGGTCTGTGCCCAGCTGTGGGACGTATAACGGCTGTAAATACGAGTTACTTCAACTGTAATAAAATTAGTTATACTGCTTTATTTATTAGCAAAATATTCGCTCAACTTACGGAACGATAGTTGCCGTACACCATCGCTTAATTAGTTTATATAAGAGTGTATTGTTAATTTTTTATATTAATCGATTAAAAACCTGAAAAATTTCTTATTTTTGGGCAATTACTATTTTTATTTAGTTTTTTATATTACGTACAATATTAAAAAAAAAGTAAAGATACACAAACAAACACGATCCATCCGATGGGTAAGTGAATGTTGCCCATAAAGTAATAAAAATAAGGCTCTTTTTGCCCCGAAAAGAGAATTTTTCCGTCTCAAAGGCTTCATCATTACGCCTTAGTATAGAGCTGATTATAGCTTTTACTGAAGCACACAGACGCGAGATTGAAAGGGAATTAGATGCAATTTCATTGACTTGAAACAAGAATACCATTTCCGTAGCCTGTCGCGCTTTACTGCGTTATTGAAAATTTTATGGACAAATTGGCCTGTCTGCGAGACGCGATCTGTCTATCGTTTTAAATTTAATACTGAAAATACCTTTCAAGAGAATATTCCAAAATTTGATATTTTCACTTATGTCCAACAATTTAGAAGTCAAAATCGTTCAATAAAGTATAACGGAAAACACAGGAAACTTTACGAAATAGCCCTTAAGATAATTAAGATAAACTATGATATGTATCAGTTTGTCGTTACCGAAATATTTAAATTATTTTTACATTTTTAATTGTTACATTGATGCCAGTGTTGTCGTCTACAGGGCATAGATGGTATGCCTTGTAGGTCTCGGGCCTCGGGATACGCCCCCATTACCCGGATCTTCCTCAACTCAACTATGGGCCAGTCCTGGGTACCTTTTTATAAGGCTTATATATTATAGCGGATTAGTCCGCAGTTGGTAAAAATCTTTTTTTTTAAAAAGGGAGGTTGTCCGTGAATGTCGATGTTGGCCTGTCTGCGGTATTGTGGGTTTTACTCGACTCTCTAATCTATATAGAGAGGAGTTCTCTTGGATAAGGTCGCCCGTCCGGGGGCCGAG
>DWHP01004039.1:0-12894 GCA_018247895.1 Parnassius honrathi
CTGTCCAGCGACAGGACTTAGTTAGGTACTGCGATGTCCAAGAAAGGCATCCAGTGGAAATTCGACTCTCCGGCTTGTCCACTCTGGGGCAGTATTTTGCAACGTACTGTCGCGACCCTACCCCGTTTGGCCATTTACTCGCGGACATAAGTCCTTATGTCCGGGACGGGTGTTTGTTTGCGCCCGATTGAAAACCGGATAGAGAGCGGGGGGAGGGAATCGCTTGCGCCGGCGCGCTGCAAGCAAGGCTAGGTCAGTTCGCTGCAAGTTCCTGTCGAGCGCGCCACCGCCTGTTGTTCGTAGTCGGTTGAACCAACCCGGGCCGTAACAGAACTACTAGTTCAAATTAAACGAAATTTGGAATATACCACGTTTATACAATGCCTGCTTGGTCTCTGAAAATTCAGGTTCATAATTTTATTCACAACGAAGTTCGAAAATGGCCTGAACTGCTTCGAGAAAAAGTATGGTACGGCCGTGCCGCCTTTTTGCTAGACTTGGCGGGGGCACTACCGTGCCCCCAGATAATATGAGAATATTGGATTACTCGTTTTAGTTGTCCTACATTGCTGACTAAGGACGGCAATGAGGGTTAACAATCTCACGCTCACCATATGTCGCTAGGTGGACCGAGATGATCACACAGTGTAATAATCATTGAAAAGTTGCGTTTTAATTAAGTTTTTCGGCAAGTTTAAATAAATTATTTTTACACATATAAATATTCCTATGGGCTGATTTTGCCTGGTAAAATATTGTACAGAGTTACTTTTCAAAGAGTAGCCATATTTTATATATTTAAGTTCAAATATATAAATGACCATATACCTGTATTACAGTTTTTGAAAATACGACTAAATAAGGCTTGTACATTTATTTGAAATTATCCCAAATTGAATGTGATTTATGGGCAACAACTACGCGTACGCGCGCTCCTCTGTGTAAGATTCAATTAACAACGTTTTTGCCGACCGAGCGATCCTTACATATGTGTGTGTGTGTGTGTGTGTGTGTGTGAGTAGTAGTATAATAGTAGGCGTTAGATATTTATGAATGACAATCAGTTAAAATAATGCATTAACCACAGGTTCCTAATCTATACTTAATATAACAAAATGGAAGGGGCATTTTTGTTTGTTTAAACATACTCTGGAACTACTAGTCTGAATTTAAAAATTATTTTTGTATATTATAGCGAGATTCATGAGGAACAGGCTATTTAGCATTACGCTACACCCCTCAGCTAGCCTTAAATATTGACTTTTGTTAAGCAAGTCAGAAGAAAAAGCGCTCCTGAAACGATTTATCCGCATGCACCGGCGTAATAGTTAGTCAGTTTCTACAAAAATATAGATCTTTAATTCGTCTAAAAAAATTCCACGATATCATATGCCCATTTTCTTATACATAAGCCAAAATAAGGTATTTTGCGACAAAAATGATATAAAATAAAAAAGTGATTCATGGGCGTTATTATTAAGCATGACATATTAATCCTTATAAATGAAAGTTACTTCATCATCAGTCAATTTTATGAAGATAAACTTTGCTCTTTATATAGCATGTTATTTTGACAGTTTAACAGATAATGAAAAATTAAAATAATCCAACATCTGCTTCGGCGCGCGAACGAGGCATAAGCCCTAGCCGCCCGATGATAACCGAGAGAAAGCAGCAGTGAACGCTTCTATGAGCGATGTTGGTTCAATCATTTTAGCCAAAATATTGGCAAAATTAATGGAATACTTTTATATATCGGCATATGTATGTTATTGAACAAAGTTAAATTTTATGCACTCGTGGTTTTTTTTTTCAGTTTTAATGAAAACCGTACACGATATATGAAAAGTGTGTACAAAAAGATACTTGATAAATTTGTTACAAACCTCCAATACACACAAAAGCAATATCATTTCCTTTATCCCGGTTTCAAAATCCCGACTCGCAGTTTTTTCCAGCTTTAAAGAAAACACGATACTTGAAAAGTGTGTTGTGTGAGGGAGAGCAGATAAAATGTAACTTCTGCTCTATAATGTACATATGCCTATAGATACAAGTACTCCATTAAATTAGATAGTTTTTCCATAATTGCTATCTGAAATGCTTGAAACAGTTGTCATGTCATATCGCATGGCATATATTGCATAATAATAACACTGTAGTAATTATGAATTTTTTTCTTACCTGTTCTTTTAAAATTGGTGCAGCTTCAGGAAAATGTTCCAAGAAATAACCATACACATCTTCTGTAGTCCAGTTACTTATATCTGGTATATTTGGATCTATTGGAACTTCTTTTGATAATTTTGTTGGTGCTCTGTCCAATTCATGAGGTTTTAGGAATGGATCCAATGTGGATGATTCTGAATGATATTCTATACTAGAAGGAATAATGGCTGGAGAACCAACAATAGTTGGACGGGACTCAAGGCAGTTGTTGCACTCCCACTGATCCCAAGCTTTTAGCCGTTCTGGTATGCGTGGTGTATGACATAGTGCATGATAAGCATCAGAACAAATATTGCATACTGTCAAGATACCCTAAAAAGTATGAAATAATACCTTTAATTTTGAAAATTTAAAGAAATAGATTAGAATTGGCATAATCTTCTATAATATAGATTATCTTCATCATCCAGACTATCATAAAAGGCAACAGCAGGCGTGCGTTATTATTAACATAAAAATTTGCTTAATACTCATCACAATCTACATAAATTGTTACACTTGTATACGGCTCCCCAAAATCAATCTCTGAAATTGGGATTCAGCGTTTTTGGATAAACATCCTGTCATCAATCGATTGCCAGAGCTAAGTCTGTCGATTATAGGGTGCACTTTGTGCAGGTATGATACACATTTGGAGAAAACGTTAGCATATTTCTCCATAATCTTCTATATTATTTAAATTATTAATACAAATTTCATACTTACTGCATCATTTGTTTCATAACAAACAACACAAGTTTTACAATGTGGACATTGCCATGTATTATCGGGTCGTGGTTTCAGAATGCCAGAACCTGATTGAAGACAACTTAAGTGAGCTTTGTTGTTACAATCCCGACATTCCACTAGTCTATCATTAGAGCCTCTAGGTTTTTGAATCAGACAAACAGAACAAACACCTCCAGAAGTCTCATGAGAGATTGGCTCTTCTGATTCTATCTCTTCTCCACTTCCATCTAGTGACAATTGGCTTTCAGATAGAGGTGTGCCTTCCTTTTCATTCTTATGATGACTAGCTATCATTAATCGCTTCTTTATTGTGCTTTTATTCAGTGAACCTACAGGCCTTCCTCTTTTACGTTTACTAGGCACATTATTGTCAGAAGGGTCAAATACTTTTTTAGCCATTTTTCTTCTTTCACCAACTCTTACTCCAGAATTTTGATTATTAATTATTTGACTATTGCAAGATGTGGTGCCATGATGCTTTTTTGGCCTGCCTCTCATTCGCTGTGGAGATGATCTACATGATGAATTAGCTGACGATGTCATCTGAAATATATAAAATAACAACTATTTACAGTATTTTACACTGTTTTTTTGTTAAAAATAAATAGTGAATTGTATGTCAGGTATGACATATGAGGTATTTTTTTAAATTCTTTGCCTAAACCCCTAATTAAGGTATAGTTATTAAGAGCTTGGTACTTTTTATCGATAATTTCCTATTATTGTTTCCTATTCCTGTATGCAAAGAAGGCATATCCGATGCCCTATCCCAAAATTCCCCACCTTCAGCTCACCATTCTTTCTTGTACCCAGTTTTGTGTTGAAGTCTCCCATTAACACTACATAGTGAGTTTTGGAGGAATGCATGGCTCTAGAAATATCCCCACACATTACCTCCCCCTCTTCATCGGGATGTTCCGACGTTGGCACGTAAACCTGTATGACCTTCAGCGAATACTGTTTGGTGATTCTGAGTATAAGGTACGCAACCCTCATAGATACACTCCCAATCTTTAAAACGTTGCTAACGAGAGACTTGTGGATGATAAATCCAACACCTCCTTGGGACAGATGGTCGCCCTCCCCGTGATAGAACAAGTTGCCGGATTCGAGAATCACCGTGTCCTTCCCCTCTCTTCGGACCTCGGATAATCCTATAATATTCCAGCGCAACTTGTCTATCTCTTATTCCAGCTCCAGGCTCTTCTCGTCAGTCCTCAGGGTGCGTGCGTTATATGTTGCCAGGTCGAGTCGTCGTAGGTGGCAACCGAACTTCCATCGGAGATTCTTAGCACCCCCTGCCCCGCCGTTACCATAGTCGCCACCGCAGCTAGGAATAGCAGGGGCGCCGGGGACTGGGGGCTGTTTCTTCATAACTATCATGGGGGATATATTTCCATAGTTGCCACGCTTGGTGAGCGGTTTGGCAACCGCAGTTTTTTTTGCACAGTTGCTATCAGGAAGATGCTGCTGCCCATCTCCTGCCTGTTTCCCTATGTCGCCTCTTACGACACCCACGGGAAGATATGGGGGAGTGGATATTCTTAACGGCCACTACACGGCACCTGTGAAGGGTACTCTTATCCTAATTATTTTGCAATTATTTTGCGATTTGTCGGGCGCATGCGACTGCATGGGATTTTTATAGTACTTGAGGGTTTAAAATAAAATTGAGTTGAAATTAGAATTCTTAGCCAATCAAAAATCATTTTTATTTGAAATGGCCAGTACTGCAGAACGTTAATTTCATAGCTAAATACCTATTATTAAGGAATGAAGTTGGTATTAAACGTGTTTTAAAAACATAGTTTCTTCGTCTTCTTTATTCATTCATTATTATTTCTGTCTTCAGTTGCTGAGGTTCTATTATTAAAAAGGTCTGAACATGGTATCTATTTTTGAGAGAGATTTTGTGATAATTTTACTTTGTTGACTCTTATATTGAGCAAGATAAGGGGCACATCTTTATCTGCTCCTAAGTTTACTGTTTGACACATGCCTTCCCCTTTGAGGACACCATGCTTTGCCTTAATTGTCACGCTTGACTGGCGTATCGCCGACACAGTGCCAAACGTTTTGCACATATGATGCTGCTCCCTTTCACAGGTCAGGGAGTATTAGGCCTGACGTAAAGAGATTATAAGTATGTACATTCATCTATCAGAATTTATTTCATTCCGTGAGGACAGTAAAATGAATGACCCAAAAAGATCTTGTGGTAAGAGGCGAACGGACGGTGTTGAGTGCATAATATTTTTCTTTTGAATAAACTATAAAGGGAATTAAAATTTTTGAATAAACTATAATATCTATTTTATTTGTAATGGGCATATAGGTAGATAAGAACATATGTATGCGTTCATGGCATAGTAATGGCAAATTAATGAAATAACTATATAGGACATCCGAATTTTATAATCTTGTTATGAAATTTTTGTAACTTTAAGGGTTTTAGATAACTTTTCTAGCCTGTATTGGAAAATCTGTATTTCTAACCGAACTTTGATCAAGTATTGTATGTAAAACTTGAAATTTAATTTAAAATGAACTTTAATTTAATCGCGATAAAGTTGAATTTTAACTGTCAAATACGATATTAAAGTCGTTCCGTTGTGGAATAATTTAGAGTCGAGACGGTCAGGTGACTGGCATACGTGTCTGCTGGCGCCTTTTCAAATGAATCGCATTCTTGAACATGCACACATAGGTGCATTGCGCCTGTGTTGCTTTTTGTATAACTACAACCAGCTATGTGCATGTACATGAACACACCTTCTATCTTTGAATGTGAGCAAAACAGAGGCTTATTTGTGTTTAGCCTGGAGGTCGTTATGGTGACTGGAGAACGATGTAAAAACATTTTTCTTACGTCTCTACGTGTTCAGCTAGTTAACACTTATTGGGGATTCGAGCGTTGTGCGTGATGATTATTTGATTTTATTTTGAGCACTTTTGTTATTGCGTGTGAAAACTTTACACAAAAATTTCCATGTACGATGTTTCACAGAAATTTTATGGCTGATTTTCAAAGATTTTATTTATTTCGTGAAACTGTTAATTTCGAATTACATACTCTTTAGCTATTTTACAAACTTTTAAACATAGAGCTTAGGACTATTATATTAGTCTTTTTATATTTACGTCCAGACGGAACTAGTTTCAGGTTCTAATCCAGATCAGTTTTACAGGTATTTTAATAAGGGATCTATTTATCCTTTTGCCAAATAGAATATTAATTTAGTTAATTTCTAGATACAATGATATGTTTAACTCATTTAGAGAATGTAGGAAAATAATTAACTCACGTAGTAATTTAAAATGCAAATAACAGCACAGTTTTCCTACGTACGTCATAATTCAATGTCAAAGATGTTTTATAAAATATCTTCTATATATCTATATCTATTTCAACGCATTGTTTCCATTATTAAGGCAACGAAATTAAATACTTCTTGTGTTTAAAATGCTTTATAAACTAGGAAACGGAAAAGTAAGTAGGTACATAATTCTTGGTGACTGAGATATAGAAAACTGCAGAAAATTTAAAATTGTGAACAGAGAAAAGCGAAAATTTATTTGAAATGGAAGGTGTCAACAATGAAAAATATTTAAATGTATCTTTGTATACGTATGAGTAAACTACCGTCACGAATAAAAGGTCAAATGTTAAGTGTATTCTTCTTATCTTTTATTCTTCTTAATTCCATAACAATCCAGGGCTGCCATTGTCTCTCCCGTTTAAAGGACAATTCGTCTGAATTACCACGCCTGGCAGCCAGGTTGGAAATCGAATACAACTGCTATTCCATGCTGATACTCTGTTCGAGTGTGTTATTTTCAGTAAGTAGTTACATTCGTCTTCGCCTCCAGATTGTCATAGGTTTCCAAAACATATAGCAGTTGCCAGATTAACGCGTTTTTAATTTAAAATGGATTACTGCAGTCAGGTTCTTTACTCGTATATTTTTTAATAGTATTTGTCTAAACGCTGCACGGTTGGTTTTTGCAATACAGTTGTTTTTTTTGACCTTCATAAACTTGCACGATTAGGTAGTAACTAGTTTGATGACGCTAATACAAATGTTGACGCAAATCGTCAAACATCTACCCAATATGCCTTGATTATTGTCAATTAAGTTTTTTGTGAACTTTTCGGTCCAATTGACCCTCATTCTAGTCGGCGTGCGTGCGCTCTGTCACATTACATACACGAATGTGCGGCTGTATGTTTCGTGTATTTCATATTAAGAATTTTTCGCGGTAACGTTGATCGATGCAAAACTAGTTTAATGTAAAAAATTTGTATATGTTCAGCAAAGCCGTAAGATAGGAATGACTAAAATCAGCGTTGTGCTATATTTGTCCGACTTCAACCGGCTAAACCTTATAACGTAAGCATGACGTCAATATGTTAAATGTTAAATGGTCAAACAATTTCTGCTTGTTAACAGGAAGCCACAAGAAGACCTTGATAGAATTTAACATCATGTAATATGTAGTCATGTTGCGGACTATTACGAGTTAGGCTGAGTACCTTCTCTTTATCACATTCTTTAAAAAATTACCCGTTTATGAGAACTCTCTAGGTAGAACACACCGTTTTAATTATTATATTTTTTTTGTAGAAGAGGGGGCAAACGAGCATACGGTTCACCTGATGTTAAGTGACTACCGCCGCCTATGGTTCATGGTATCCTTTATGGATACCATGGTGGTATCCATAAAGGATATTTAATATAAAAAATTTCCGCAATGTAACGCCTGACTCTATTAACTACTGAGGTCGTTAAGCATATTGCTAAGGTACTCCAGGCATTAAGCCATCATGATAATAGATACTGTCGAAAAATCGAAGATAAGTGATGTATTGGTAAATAAGGTCTCATTTCCTGTCTGGGAGCTATCAGATTTGGAGTGTAATCGAAGAGTATTTGGCTTCTGCTGCGCTTTGTTGATATAATCCACCATATTACAATCCTCTAGGAAGTGAAAACAATTTTGTAGGTCAAGCTTAGTTATCGGGATATTCGATGAGGCCATGAGGAGTTAGGAGCATTGGCTTCATTGGATAGAGTCTCTCTCGTCTGTTGTTAAGGTTCAATGTGCCTCCAACTACCCCAGGCATGATCGCTGCCGGTTTTCACTCAAGGGATTAGAGAGACAGCACTAAATAGTTTCAGAATAAAGTCAATGTCCGTCTTCGTAGAACCGATTAGGTAAATCCAAGTTCACTTTTTTATAGAATAAGGGTGGCAGACAAGCACACAGTCCATGCGATGGTAAGTGTATGCTGTGGCCCATAGACATTTATTCTCGATTAAGAATCAAAACCCAGATGCGTTGTCCAGCCGCGAGGACTAAGATGGAACGCATTGTTTCAAGTGAAAAAGGGTCACCGGATCTTTACACACACCATACGAAATACAGCAGTATTAAGCTGTTATTTACGCTGGTATTCTGTTGGAGCGTGGTCGTTCCCCGGTCGAGCATACGACGTATGAAAAGGGTGCCCCTGACACCTTTTTCAGACTTTCGCTGGAACTACATCTGAATGCAATGAAATATTTATTTCTGTAAATTGGAACTGAGATTTACCTAACCATAAAATATTTTTTTTACGGAGATAAAAATTAAGTACATGCATTTAAATAAGCTTGGACTTATTGTATTGTTGTTTTGTATTGAACCATGTAGTTGTGATGTAAGATTATCCAAAACCCCACATCCTGCTGTGAGCGTCGTCTAAAACCGAAACAGTAGATGGGTAGCAGTATCTTTATCATAACGACTTACATCAACAAAACTAATGCAACAAATAATAAGAAAACTGCGGTGGCCAGCAGCATGGGAAATCCCCCCAAATGAGGCAATCAATCGAAATAGAAGATCTTCATCGGTGGATTTCATAGGTTGTAATGGAATGATTTGTATTTACGTAACTTTTATTTTTATAGGATAGTGTGACATACGAGCCCACAGTCCACCTGATGGTAAGTGGTTGCTGTGGCCCATAGTCATCTACATCTACCTTCAATTACGAATTAAAATGCAGATGCTTTGTCACCCGCGAGGACTAAGATGGAACGCCTCGTTTCCAGTAAAAAGTGTCTCCAGTTCTCCACACTCACCTTAAGAAATACAGCAGCATTAAGCTACTATTTCACGCTGGTATTCTGTGGGAGCGTAGTACCTCCCCGGTCGAGCCGACCCATTCGTGCTACAACTATACATCTAATATAAACGCTCGCTTTCCTTACCACCATCGGACAATCAGGCGGTCGACGGGACTTCACCTCCTTGTTGTTGATACTTCACGCACCAGAATAAAATGATTTACAATACAAGTGGAATAATTTTCCGATGTCTTTCTTTCCGTTCGAATACAATCTGGGCGCCTACAAGGCGTGAATGAATAGCCTTTTATTACGCTAAGGCAGTGCGATTTACCATTTGGAACTTCATCACCACCTTCCATCATGTAAAATAGTGGTCAAGCACTGGTTAGTAATAAGTAAAAAAGTTTAAATATCAAAATAATTTCGTAATTAATATACGGCCATTAACATTTTTGTAATTTAAATGTGATGTCTTTCACTGACTTTATTTCATGAGATTCTATTACAAATATAAAAATATGGAACAAGATATTGTTATTCCAAATAAGTCATTAATAAAATAAATAAATAGAGGGTGACGGAGTAGCATACAGTTCGTACACACCTGCATATACCCTCTATTATAAATAGAAATGCAGATGCATTGTCACAGTTAAGGAATAATACGGAATGTATTTATCAGTAATGAGAGTGTAGAGTTCTCGTCACTCACCGCACAAAAGACGGCAGAATTATGCTAGGATTCCGTGCGAGCGAGATCCTTTCCCAATCTAGCCACATATGTTTTTGCTGCAGCCATAATACGCTGCAGCGTATTTCTACCAAGTTTAAAATTATTTTATTTTATTTTTATTTAAAAAGCTTACCGTAACACCTTAAAGCTAAGAACACATATGGCGGACTTAATACTATGTAGCATTTTATAACAGTCATGGGTCATGGGTGCCAAAGACAATTGTTGTCAGGTGCGAAACGTATAACTTATATAAAGTGTACCTATTATATACATACCTAATAAAACACACATAGTTTATATAAAAATATTTATCAGGTTTGACTGGGAGAGAATGCCAAAAGACATTAAGTCCGCCCTTTGTAGTTCTATTTATTAAGTTTTACAATAGAGTGTAAATAAATAAATAAATGAATAATTTATAAGTAAAAAATCAAGAAACTACAGGAATGTTTATACGTGCGTACACGTCACGTAGCCAATCGTTGGTCTCTGGAGTCAGTCTCAAAAGGTATTGAAATAAGATCACGAACCAAATATTGCGATATACTTTAATAAAATGTAGAAACATTGCGTACAATAAACATCGTTAAATATACAGCCAAAACCACGAATTGAATAAAACGTGTGAGAAAAGCAAGATAGAAAATTTAACTTTAAATAAAAAGAAAAAGCGTACTCCTAAGAACAAAAAGAATAAAATTATTTACTAAATTCTACAGTCGTTGTTGCGACATAGTGTATAGAAGAAATAAGGATCCGATTTCAGAAGCTAATTTGCATGTGATAGAGCCATGCTGCAGCTATATTAGTAGCATAGTTGAAGCACGAATGGGTTGGCTCAGCCGTGGAAGCACCAAGCTCTCACAGAACACCAGTGAAAAATAGCAGCTTCACGCTGCTTTGTTTCGTATGATGAGTGTAGAGAACTGGAGACCCATTATACTGGACTCGAAGCATCACATTTAGATTCTTACGGTGACAACGCATCTGGTTCGTAATCAAAGACAGATGTAGATGTATATGAGCTGCAGCAATCACTTACCATCATCAGGGTTAGCAATAGCAGGAGACAAAAAAATTATCACCCTTATCTCAAAAAAAATCTTTTTAGTTCTGTGAAGTCGACTTTTATAAAAAGCTTAATTTTCTACCCTTTTGAAAGAGATGTTAGGAATCTCGAAAGCTCAATGTACGAGTAACAACTAAAATTTCGTTTAAACATTTACATGAAAAAAAAATTATCCCCCATTAGTTTCGTCCTTAGGGTTGGTTTTTCCATCAAATAATAATATATATAGTGCCACACCTGAAACACAAGCTCTTCTATAACAAAATAATACTTAAATCGGTTTGCAGGTGATATCAAAGTCAGGAGATGAGCAACAGCGTCTTCCTTAAAAAGACTCAAATAAAAAACTGCGGTTGTCAAATCGCTTGCCTAGCGTGACAAATATAGCAAATATCTTCTCCGTGAGGCAATCTATGGGGAGGGCCTGTGTTCAGCAATAGGATTTAATAGGCAAAACGGTAATAGTTGCCGTCGCGAAACAGTCACACAAAGAAAACAAACACTTGAATTGAGAACGTTCTCGCATGTTAATTCTTTTTTTAGAATGTGAACATTAAAATTGATTTAATATAATCAGGCGATATTTTGCG
Organism: Parnassius honrathi; assembly: GCA_018247895.1. Lineage (NCBI taxonomy): Eukaryota > Metazoa > Arthropoda > Insecta > Lepidoptera > Papilionidae > Parnassius > Parnassius honrathi. The sequence goes on from DWHP01004039.1 coordinate 11,470, forward strand.
AAAATCGCGGATCTTCTAAATATAATTTTTAACATACTTAACATTAAAATTGAGTTTTTAGTGCTTAAATTATTGGCCAATCCGATTCGAATGAAACTTAATACTTAAGATTAATACTGCTGTGTTTCTTATGGTCAGTGTAAAGACCCGCAGACCCTTTTTTACTGCAAACGAAGCATTCCATCTTAGTACTGAGGAATGACAACGCATCTGCGTTTTGATTCTTAATTGTGGATAAATGTAGATGTCTACGGGCCACAGAATCCACTTACCATCTGGTGGACTGGGTGCTCGTTTGTCACCCTCATTATATAAAAAAATACTTTTATCACATTATGAAGGCAACTGCAGGATGATTGCGACTAGTGAGTCCGTCACCGTATTTTATTCCGTGGATGTCGTTAGAGATAACTTAGAAAAATGAAAAATCCTATGACTTCTGTTGAAGGGCGGTATAACCATCTTGTTTACCGTGACCGTTGCCGTGCCGTTCAAGGGCTAAGAGCTCGGTGTAAATTTCACAGTACGCGAGCAACCCGGGTTTGATCACCGCCGGTACCAAAGAAATTGTTACTTGTAATTTTATGTCCTGATTTACCACGTGCCTGCTGATTAACCATGTTCGAGAAATAAAAAAATCCTGTCCACAACGAGATGCCCATGCCCAGCTGCGGACTTTCCGAGCAAATTTAAATGATTACAATAATATTTCGGGCATGTTCTTCTTGATGTTGATTTACCTCTTCTAAAAGAGAAAGCTTAGATCTACGTTAGCGCCATTTATATATCTCAAACTATTATATACTAGTGATTCGTCCCGTCTTCGCCTGGATACATTCTATTAATATGGCGTTAATTAGATTTAAGATCATCAACAATCATTTCTTTTATAATTTTTTTAATCTTTAAATTTTTTTAGATAAAATATTACCTAGATTCTTCTTGGCATTGCTTGCTTTCTCTTATCTTTTCGTACAGTTTCGTCACTATTAGTTCAACCATTCCGAAGTATAGTCCGGACAGAGAATTTAAAAAAATGGTATTTTATGTATTATTAGCATGTAAATTAAACCTGAGCTTTGTAGAAGCCAACTATATCAATATTACATACAGATACTTCAATTTTATTTATACGTATTGATAACGTATAATTTTAGAAAAGGTAGTATGAATATCATCAAACGCTTATAAAGCTGATTAATGTTAGATATCGATAATTAGATCGATAGTTAGAGATCGTGCCGTGTATTGGCGGTTGAGAATATCCACTACCACATGTCTTCCCGTGGGTGTCGTAAGAGGCTACAGAGGGAGACAGACAGGAGTTGGGCAGCAGCATCTTCCTACAAACAACACAATATAATAAAAAAACTGCGGTTGCCAACCCGCTCGCCAAGCGTGGCAACTATGGCAAATATCCCCCCA
>DWHP01004040.1:0-12893 GCA_018247895.1 Parnassius honrathi
TTTAAAATCGGTCCAGTAGTTTATGAGCCTATTCATTACAATCAAACAAACAAACAAACAAAGTTTTCCTCTTTATAATATTAGTGTAGATGAGACAATGAATGTCAAACAAGTTTCTAAATTGGGGAAACCTAATTCTAATGAGTTATCCATTAGGAATTTTTATTGAATTTTTGGAAATTCAGTAGATGTGGCCACCCACATAATTCACCGTCTATGATGTATTCCATATCATTTACATAAGCACTGACTATAATTGGAGTTTCTTTCAAAATCTCTTTGGCTGTAATATATTTAGATAATGCGGTTCAAAAATCTCTTAGTTCGTACGCTTGTTTTGCAGTGCAGGGCAGGTCTCGACGCGTACTTCGCGCTGGCAATCATTGAGTTCGCGGGCACCCATTTGTCAAGCGTTGCCAATTTGACGCAAGTAGACCAGCACTGTTTGTGATGCTAACGTCGAAAGCTACTGCTAATTCAGGCATAGATTGGGTATCTATCACACTTTGTTAAAATGTTCCAAAACTACCCGTTAGATTTTGGTATGCTTTCATGCGTTTATCTAAAGCAGATAGCAAGTTATCAGCAATGACAACAAACACTTCAATTTCAAAGTGTTTATCAGATGTTTCTGTTTCAACAAATTCGTCAAGTGTAATAGAAGCGCTAAAATGGTGGTATTTTGTGTTTCGCTTGCGTCGTCTTGAAGTTTGTTGCCAGTATTCATGACAGCCTGTCAGATCTTTGATTTTTGCTTCAATGTCCAAAAATGTTTATCGCATTATTTGTACATATCCGTATAATGATTCAAAAAGGGTGTACGACTGCAACGACGCATTCGTCACTTGCATACGTTCTAGTATTTCATTCCACGTAATTTTCATTTATCTTAGATAAATATAACTTGTGTCCTTTTCCTTTATGAGCATAAGTTTGTCGAATGGACCCGAAAAAACCGCAGGCGACTGTAAATTCCACAGTTTGATCTTGCGAAGAAGGTTATTCCGTGTAAATCGCACAGTAATGGACCGATAGCCATCGAGATAATGAGGATGTAATTTCTAGTTCCAACGCAGTGTACGATTTACAATGGTCGAATTTAGCAACTGAAATTAATAAGCTGATACTGAGATGCCCCGGCCCAGAGATCAGAACAGTATTATATATGAGGCCGAATCTGCGCTTTGTAAAGCTGCAAGCGGCAGTCCGGCATTAAATTCAGTCTCGATCTACTGAGCACTCTAAGTTTGATACCAGATTAGTCTTCCCTTCCAAGTGCTTACGAAACTGTACGTCTCTCGAAATGTCGACGCCAAGGATTCCGATGCTAACTGGGAGACTGCTCTAAAATCAAGGAGATACGACAAAAGGGGTTATAATGTAATTTATTGTAATAGATTTCCGCAAAGTAACGTCTGATTCTGTCAATTATCTTAAAAGGGGTTATTTTTGCGTTTAATGCTAAAAACTGTGCCTTTTAGGGATTAAACTTTAGTTATCCCCACGTTAGTGCTCTTATTAGTTTATGGTCACCACCAATCCAAGACTTTAACTTTAAGACTCTTTTTTTTATAGAAGAGGGGGCAAACGAGCATGCGGCTCAACTGTTGTTAAGTGACTACCGCCGCCCAGATCAACCGCAACACCAGGAGAATTGCAGGTGCGTTGCCGGCCCTTTAGATAGGAGTAAGCTCTTTTTTTGAAGGTATCTAGGTCGTATCGGTCCGGAAAAATCGCCGGTGGTAAACTATTCCACAGAGAAGTCGTACGCGGAAGAAAACTCCTTGTGAATCGTACAGTGGTGAACCGCCAAGCATCCAGATGGTGTGGATGGTATCGAGACGTTTGCCGCGTAGTGCGTTCTTTAATGTTGTGATGCAACCTAAGAGTAGGTTATAAATTAATTAGCTTTTACCCGCGACTCTGCTCGCGTTTAATTAAAAACTGATTTTTTTTATTGCATCACAGCTTGTATTCTAGTATGTTATCTATTATGTTCCCAAGTTTCATCAAAATCCGTTTAGTAGTTATTATGTGATTGAGCCAATTCAACAAACTCTCATTTTAATAGGTATTAGCGGCATAGTACGATATTAGGATAGTAGGATGTCACACGCAAGTAACGCCACTTCGGAACGTTTACAACACGCAGCAATAAATTTTCAATTTCCTTTTTGACATTTAATTCTCAGGACGCACACTTAGTGGAGCAGCGTAGAGTTGCTCTACAAGACTACCTTCGCTTCATACTTTTGGTGCTGCCCGAGTTGCGTGAATGCACGAGTCGCGCGCAACTTATCACACTGCTACCGTTCTTTGGGTAATTTCTACATTTTTATGCATAGCATGTATCATTAAATTGATATAATTCCATAAAGTAGTATGTAACATTGCCGTATGGTGCTGACGTAAGAGAAACCATGGGCATGAGTACGATATATCAAAACGTAACTAAAAACGGTTACACATAACAAAACATTTCCTATCGACATGCTGCACAAAGACAATGATTTTTACAATAACGCTTACGTAAAACCATATTCATTTCGTAGCTATACAGGATATTCGTAGTTATGAAAACAAGATTAAGCAAATATTAAGTGCGTTTACCGTTATATGTTTGGTTGCCAACCTAAATGCGAACGCCTAAACTTAAGTTCATCATTTTTCGTAAATAAAAGCGCGTTTTAATTTCTTAAAAATAGTTTTGGTTTGAAAATTCTAATTTATATCGATCGCTGGCAACTATAACTACAGAAACGGTAACCAAATTGTGTTTTATATCGATATCTAATAACGGTGTTTGGTATCGATATGAAAACTTTGTCGGTTATGTAACGTTTATCACAAAAAACTAATAACGCGCATGTCTAGAAACTCCTCCATTTCGTCCCTTGTAGACATGTGTCAATCATGAATGATTCGTTCGTTTAAGCTGGTACAATTAAAGGTATTGATGGTTCATTTATCTGTTTTTGAATGTTCCGGTACAACTAATCACAAACAATTGACGGAACCTTTTTTAACTCTTGATTTTTGTGAATTGTGAATGAGTCGAAAACGAATTATCTGAATAAATTATTTTTAGTGTAGGGCACTGGAGCCCAAAATGATCCATTTGAATGATCGCGCGTGACGAAATGTACCTACTAGAATGATTCGGTCACGTGAAAAGAATGACTAACACATATCTAGTCACTTGGTTGTTGTGCTGACGTAAGAGGCGAATAAGGAAATGAATCTTATGGCTTCCGATGGATGGCGGTATAACAAGTAAAACACCCAGACCAGCAATACGTCTGCCAAGCGTAAATATTAGAGCAAGCCCCCCCTAAAACGGAAAAACTCCGATCATAGCCACCCTATAGCTCGTTGAATAATCTTTAGCTTCCTCTTATGAAAGTGTGAAGGACCACAACTCAGATCCATATTAATGACAATGTGGCAAAAGTTGCGCATGTTGCTTTTTGTACACTATTGTTTTCAAGTTTTGTCCGTTTAAATGGGTAACAGTGATGAAAGGGAAGTGAATAATATATAGCAAAAATGTTACAAGTAAAATATATATAGATAAAAATAGTACGCTAAAACGGGTCGATAACTTTTAATTAGTGTCTTTTTGCATTTTTATGAGAAAATTGTTATATTTAAAAATAAACAATATTTGCCTAAACTGTTAACATAATTATTATCCTTGTCATTTCGTGAATATTTTGGTGATTGTTGTAAGTTGTGCCCGGACTTCTACTTAAAACGGAAATTAAATGAAAATTATATTTATTTCTCCACCACAAAAGTAAACTTTATGGCAAATTGGGATGGACCGTCAACTCTATAAATTATTTGTGTACAAGATTTTGATAAACATATGCTATAAAGCTCTGTTTTATTGAAATACTAAGATAGTGCTATATCATTGCAGGACTTCATCAACGGTGAAGGAAAATGGCTTAAATAATACGTTAGATCGTCCATCGAGCGACTCAATATCCACTTATGATGGACTGTGATGAATTTTTCATCAAATAGTACAAATGTTCTTCTACAATTGTGAAATATTTCCTTTCTTATTGAAAGATTTGATGAAATTGATACATGATTGTTGTTTATTAAACTATAATTTAGCACCATGCAATATTATAAAAATATTAATATGACGCTATTTAAAAACACTAGGTACAAGAAGGAAGAGCTTTATCTTTTACACATGCGGGTTGTCGTAGTCTTGTAATATTTCACACAAACTGTTATTGTTTTTAAATAGTAGATGTCTTATTGAAAATTTAAAACAAATATTTATTCATTATACTCAGGAGCTATTTCGTGCGGCATTATAAGAATTTTCGTGATTTTTCAAAATTTTCTATAATTTTCAATTAGGAAACGTATATGTTTAACTTTTTTTTTAGCTATATATTACTACCTAATTGGTAATTCGGAATGTTGTGTTAGTCACTATCTAAATATGTGGTAGCGAAAGTTGCATTTTGCGCAAGAAGTATAAGAGTGAAATTACTGATGGTCAAAAAGTATGTTATAAGGAATGACTGAATGGAAGAATGATACAAGTAGAAAGAATTAATGAGGAGTGACAAGTCAGGTTTGTGCTGTAGAAGTGAGTGATAGAGTCGGCAAAAGTCGCCCTACATAGAGGTTTACCGCCCAAATGGGCTATATGTTGAATATGAGAAAAATCAAAGTATCCTTAACCGAGGAGCATGCATGCGTAGATGATGCGAAAAAAGCGAGAGGTGTGTGGATCATTCATCCTCAATCCAGTGTGAAAATTATTTGCCGTTCCACTTCTGTTCAAAGAGATAATTATTTTTCATGATATAATTATACTTTCATATCCAAAAGCTGTATATAAATTTACTTGTAGTCGCTAGAAAGGCTCCTTACCAATTTTCGACTATACAATTTTCCTATAACCTGAAAATATCTTGGTAGTGTCTTCGAGTATAGTAACATTTTGTTAATATATTACTTTATGTACCAAAATGTAATTGTTATCTGTAAAAATATATTAATAAACATAGTGTTTATTGCGTTTAGTTTTTAGTTGTCTATTTAAGTTTGAATGTATTATTGATGTTGTATTTTTTTAAGTATGATAAAAGAAATGCTTACAATATTATAAATATATTTGTTGCTTTGTTTCCAAAATTTCATCTGTGATATAATTTAGTCGGTATAAACTTTTTCGAAGACGAAGTCTTTGTTAAAATAAAACGCAGTAAGTGTTGTTTATGTAAAACAGCAATTAATTGATATAATCAAATCAAGTTAAATGGAAATAACTAATGATATATTTTTTAAACACAAGTGGGAGGTGCAAATAAAGACCCCAAAATATAAAATAAAATTAACACAACTTATTATTGTGCTCAAAAATTTTTTTGAAGAAGGATTTATGGAGTGTAGAAGTAAGGAGAACAATCTCTCATAGGTAGTTGAAAAAGTGTGGGAAAGCAATAAATAACAGTTCATAAACTCTCCACAATAGCGCTGGAATAAGCTACAGGGATGAAATGAACTTAGCAGTTGTCGACGGTTTGAAGTGTACTGCTAAACTGCTCAGTAGCTCTAAAATCTAAAATAATTTTATTTAGTAAATATAACCTCGGAAAAATCGTCTATCCCACTAATATTTTTCGGCGCGTTCTGTAAAATTTACCACGCAGCTATAGTAGCGCCACCCTTATTTAACGGTTTTCTATCGACACTTTTTAATACACAGTCTGTACTCCTTACTTCTACACTCCATAACTATAATGCAGGCGCAGCAATCCACCGCAGATTCCCGCCAAAACTCTCATAATAAGCTATGGGGAAACAGTTGCACAGAGTAGAGATTGTAGCCAAAGTATTTGAAAATGTTGCCAACGAAATAGCTACTGACTGATTGACTGAATCAGCTGTGAATTTAGTGTGATTTATGTTCCTTTTCAATAGACTCTGGAGTGATTATCAAGGCGAAAAATCCTTAATTTTATATTTTGTAAAAATAAGATACCTACTTGTATTTTATATATTGTAATAATAATGTCCTCCAGACCGAATTTCGGCCACGGCAGCCTGCCTCAACGGATGTTAGTCATCGGCGCAGGACAGGATTATAGTGCCCAAGTGTATGCGCAAGCACAGGTGCACTCTCTATTCCCTCACTCTCATAATCCGATGGGACGGTAAACCGACACGACCGAAAAGAGATCAGGCGCAGGACCAACGGCTTTACGTGCTTTCCGAGGCACGGGGTGAAACACCGCCAACTTCCTGACTCCGAACAACTACTGAGAATTTCTTGATGGAAAAACTCAATAATTAATTTTTGGCCCGACCCGGGATTCGAACCCAGGACTTCATGATCAGCAGTCGCACTACTACAACCACTAGACCAACGAGGCAGTCCGGCCCAAGGTTATAAATTGTATATATAGCCCTCTTCTGCCAAACAAAGATAACTTCAATGTCACTTGCATTAACCCCGTAGAAATATTCCATATTATGACATTATGAAGAAATGACTAAAATAAACTAATCTAGCTGTTTCAACACGTGTTTTATACGTGGTAGAGCCATGCTGCAGCGATATTCGTAGCATAGTTATAGTATGAACGGGTTGGCTCGACCGCGGAAGGATCACGCTCTCTTGGAATCCCAGCGTAAAATAGCAGCTTAACGCTGCTGCATTTCGTATGGTGAGTGTAGAGAACCGGAGACCCTTTTTACTGGAAAAGAGGCATTCTCTCCTAGTCCTCACGGGTGACAATGCATGTGAATTTTAATTCGTGATCGAGGATTTATGTAAATGTATATGGGCTGATGAGTGCTCGTTTGTCACCCTTATCCTATAAAAAAATGTAATACTTCTAATCTTTCTTACAGCACGTGCTGCAAAACTAAGTTTGATAGCTAATTTAGATATATGAGGGCCTCATTTAGGCTTCGCGTCTACTGTAATTCCGAGAAAAACAGTGTACTCAACAAGACTCAGCTCCTCCCCATTTAAAAGCACACTGGTATTCACGTGTTTAATAATTGGTTTTGTAAATTTAATGCATTTCGTTTTATTACCGTTTAAAAGCAAATTATTGACGTTCAACCAGTTAAACTTATGATATAGTGTATATTATGCACTGCTTAAAACTAATCTTTAATGCATAAAATTTTTAATTATGCACAAAAGTTTCACGAAACTATAACATTATCATAAGAATAGTCCCAATATTTGAAAAGATCGTATTCATTATACTGTATTATAATAAATTTGGATTTTAGCTTTCATGGCTTAAATTGCGTATTGCGAGTACATGAAAACAAAATATAGTGAGTGCAAGTTTTGAAATTGAAAGCGCCATTTTTGATGTCGACAACTTAACGAAAGAGAATGGTAAACTGCAAAGGATTTTGTAAGTAACGCGAAATATTTATCGATATGAGAAAGGAAGCTTCGGGATTGCTATTACGAAAATATCCAGAAGGTTTAATCCAGGAGGTCTTATGTTGGTGCTTCGCACAGAAATAATACTAATATTAATAACAAATAATAAAAGTTATAATATTACTATTTCTGTGGTGCTTTGCGACCTAAAATATTAGTTTCTTTATATTTTATAACTACGATTGTAAATGTTTCATATTTAATCAGCGCTAACGGCATATCATTTTTTCTAAAGTTTAATGAATGCGAAACCGGCTGGATTATAAATTAAATGATTATTTTAAAAGTGCTTGAATATGTATTTGATAGAAAAAAGAGATATCCTTAAATATCCATTGTGTTTAAAAACTTAAAATAATATTTTAATTTTTAACCCTAACACCAACCACAATCGAAAACAAACTATAAGTGAAAAGCCATTACTGTCATAAAATAGATGTGTTACTTGCTTTAGGGAAAAAGGGCGCAGTTAAGCCCACACATCTTCATAAAATTGTATTTACTTTTTATCTAAGACAGAAGAGGAAAGTTGGAGCACCATAAAAGTATCGGTTGCTCAGAATAACTACGTATTGGTCTGAAAATAAAATTATAGAGTACCTTTTCACGAAAGAGACCGTAACACACTTGGGCCGTGGTCCGCATACTAAATGAAAAAACAGTATCTACGAGAACTTTTCGCGTATCGATTTCTGTAAATTGTGTTACTAAGCCCCTTTATTTTTTTACTGTGTATACATCTTCTAGGATGTCCATATTGTCATTAATAAAAAATATATGTTTGGTGTTTTGTACTACGCTACCGTGCATGAGTCACTGATCTAGATTTTAAATGAGTGTCTATTACGTATATCTCTAAAAAAATGTTTTTGATATAGTATAGAAAGATTTTCGTAAGAAGATGCGCATTCTCCTTAGTCTAGCCTTTTAAATCCACAGCTTATTCAATATTTTTTTGTTAATATTGCTTTTGCCTTTCTAAGAATGGAATTGGTAGGCATTACATGAATAATTTTCACATTGTCACTACGCCATACACGCGAGTTAGTTAGTTAGAGCTGACACTCTCGCATTACTAATTCTGCTCCGCATCAAATGTCTGTGAGATTTGAGTTCACTGCTTTTGGATAGATTTTCTGCAATTACTCGGTCGTTAGTATAGTGTCCATTAATCAGAGGGGTGCATCATGAGCCGATGAGATTAGTATTTATAGTCCGTAGCGGGACGCGATTATCGCTCAATCTGATAGTGGTTCAAGCCAATGTTCGTACTTCCATCTCAAGGGCCCTCGAGGTCCACATCGCATCAAGTCGTCACTTCCTCCTAGCTCAAGGAGCCTCACTCTAAACCTAGGGGCCAGGTGGTCTTGGGACTGCAGTCAGCGACGTGGCGCGAACCCACAGAATAAGAAGTAATTATTCACACATGTGTGATAAGAGAAAAATGTGGTGTGCAAGATGATATTCTGACCAGGATTAAGAAAGAAATGCTTCGGTGGTTTGGTCATGTAGAAAGAATGAACGAGGAAAGAGTGACAAAGCAAATTTATATTTCAGATGTGAACGGTACAGTCGGGAAGGGACGCCCTAGACAAAGATTTATTGGCCAAATTGATTATATATTGAAAATGGGCCCGATTAGGAGTACCCTCAACCGACGAGCGTGTATGCATTGATATATGGGTGTAAAAGAGGCGAGAGAGGAGTGTCAGAATCATGTCAAATGGAAGTCCGTCTCTGCCTACCCCTCTGGGTGATAGGCGTGAGTGTTTACGTATGTATGGCGAAGCGCCACGCTGCCGCCGGCATCATCTTTGCACTCCATAGCTCGTAAGACCTCGCTAAAACAAGCCACAGTCTGCACAAATCTCGAAAACGACGGCGCGTATTATTTATCGTGAAATGATAAACATTATTGATCTATAAATATATAATCGTGGGTGTGTCCTTTGGTGGTCGTGTTATTTCTCAACGACATGATCGATTAAGGTCATATTCAATCAATATGTGATTTTGTCGAGAAGATGGTTTCGTTTCGTTAAGATGTAGTCAAGTTATTAACAAATTTTATATTGTACATATGTTGGTTTAATGGTTTAAATAATTATCATAATATTTAAACCCTGCAGGAGGCGATTTGGTCAAGTTATTAATCAATTTTATATTTTCATACAGTCCGGAGTGAATCTCATCGCGCTACCTGCTGGAAAATGCAGAACAACATCTATACTGGTACCTATTCAGTTCTCCCCTACCATCACCACCACCACTTACGAAACACGACATTAAGCTATTTTACGCTGGTATTGTGTAAGAGCATGGTTTTAACTGGTCAACTCGACCCATTTCTGCTGCAACTATAATACAGCTACAGCGTGGCTCTACCACCTAAAAAAAACATAGTAAAATCATTTAAAAAACAAATAATAAGATGACTTATTTTATTTTTCTACAAGTAAAGCTTTAGTCTAAATTTGCCTTTGTTCGTAGCTAGCCTTAAACCTTTTATTTATGTTTTATTAACCACGTAGACCTTCACTTTGGTTTAGGCAGGTAAAAAGAAAATTCATTTATTTATTTCAGCCTCCAAAGATAGGGGCAGACCGCTTTCATTTGTACTCTTGAACCGCTAAGTGGACACTCTTAAGTGCTGTTTGGTCAGGAGGGATTTACCTTTGCTCTTTTCGCTTCATCCTTCATCCCTTTCAATCAGGCATGGCACTGTTCGATTCTTAAGGCGCTTTAAGCGTAATATTTATGTTAAAATACCAGTTACGAGTATATCTTTTTCTTTCTACGTTTGTGAAAATGTATTAATTTGCTATTTAAAAGAGAAAATACATTTGGAAAATAAATTTTCGAAGAAAACAAAGATTTATGAATAATTTTAAATGCAAATATTATTTGGATAGAATGAACATATTCAGTCTTTGCTTTTCACCAGATATTCTTTACACGTTTTTTATATAAGGAGTGGAATAATTTGCCGGTGTCCGTCTTTCCTTCAGATTATTATCTAAGCGTCTTCAAGGCAATAGTGAATAGCCTTTTATTACGCTAAGACATCTAGGGTTTCATCATCACGGGTGGGATTGTAGTGAAGTACTAGCTCATAAGAAGTAAAATTATATTAAAAATCTTCTCTTCTCTCTTCAGATTTATGTCATGACGTTTGCACTTGAATGAATAGAAAGTCATTTCAAATTTGTTATTTGTGGTTGCAAACTTATGCACATAATTGATAAAAAATGCTTATTGATGTAAATTATTTATTTGTAAATTAAATATATTTACTTATTTAGAAGTAGTTTAGTAGTTATGACAAAACATATGTAATAATGTAAATAAGCTAACAATCCTCCTGATGATCTATACAGCTTACGCAAGCAACTTCAAACGAAGAAGGCGACAGATGTATCGTTCATATTAACTAAATTAATGTCTCACAACCGTAATTAAACTGGGTTTTAAACCGAGCGGCTTTTTAATCTTTAAACCAAAACAGCGGTGGGTACACTGATTCAAGACTGTAGAAATAAGTAACAAGTACCAACATAGAAGAGCTCCAAGGCAAAAGGAGTAACACGTAGTAAGTAGATAGAAGAAGAAGGAGAAGTCTACTCGACACGCATTTGAGCAGCGTGATTGTACGCTTTTCGTGCAATAAAAACCGTCAGGAATGAGATGAGGGCTGGACCAGTGGAATATATACATGAAATAAATATCGTATTAAATTATCAGTGTGAAAGCCTCGCGTCTACGGTCAACAACTTCTATGCCCAGCTTGATATATATGAACAATATAAGTTCTGAACCATAAAACACAAGTGAACATAAAATTCCTTCTAGTTGGCCACAAAATGCAGTTTTCAGCAAATTACGTCTATATACACAAATATTATACATTAGATACATACATATATGTACATACTCGTAGCACGTAAGTAAAGCTTAGAATGTCTCGAAAACCGTGACAGTTAGGCGGACACATCACATCGAGTCACGTTCATATCGAGTGCTCTACGTGTCTAAATACGGCTTCGGCTAGACCTCTTTAAGGCCATAAAGTACGATTTTTATTCAACTTAACGTTGTTTCTGTTATTATTTTTATGAGTTTGTTTTTTGATTTTTTAATATAATATATTTTAATTGATTTCTACTTTATAACAAATTCATATAATTTAATTTAAAAAAAATCACGTGTGGCTTAATATCGCAGTTCCTATCTAATAAATAAATACAAATTCCTGTTTAATGTACTTGTTTCTTCCTAAATGTACGAAAACAAACCAATGCAAATTAGTCGTAAAACTACGACTAATTTGCATTGGTTTGTTTGCCTGAAACAAAATTTAATTAAAATATCCAAAAAACTACAATGTAATCTGGACTAAGCTAATACCTGCTGAATAATGTAATGTAGAATTGAAAAGTCCTCAAACTACTTTTATAAGTTTAAATTAATCGAACTATCAACATCTGAGAAATATCTTGTCATATTCTCTCGAGTCCCTTATGAAACTGAAATTGAATTCAGAATATGCTTTTCGTTTAATTAAATTTTATGCTTTCCCATGTAACTTTTGATATCGAGGATTTTGTATTATCTTACTTCTTTCATAGTTTGAATATTAGAACGACATTTTTTTTGTGTGAACATCTATCATACAATAGTAGCATAATGCTACTACATATGGTGAGTTATGAGATCCCGGCATACTTTGTGCGCGATTGTCACATTTACTTTAATAAAAATTTTTTTCTTCTTCACTCCTTTGTTGTCGATAATTCACGTATCCAAACCAAGCGGCTTGCTGTACCTTGTTTGATACATACAGCAAACAAGTGGAATAATCTGCGAGCGTATTTCTTTCCATCGTATTACAATCAAGGCGTATTGAAGGCAAAAATGAATAAGATTTTGTTACGCTGAGTGATAGCATTTAAAGTAAAAAATCATGTGTCTCTTGATTCAAAGTAAAAGTCATAATATTCAAAATATTACGATTAAGAACGATAAAGTGTCTATGGGCTTTTTAAATATACAGGGTGTTAGTGTATACACCGTTATCCTTGAAACCAGTGGTTTTGTTTCACTTATAGAACGTAAATTCAATGAAAAATAATAACATTTTCTTTTAGTAGTATCTCAATTTTTCCTTAAAAATTTGTCCTAAGCCAGGATGAAAGCGTGAAGGAAAAGTTACATCACAGGTTATGTGTACCTATTGTATTTTTATTGGAATGTTGTGTAAGTAGCTAGGGCGGGCGGTGATCTTTACAGTAATTACGTCACTCGGTCGCATAGAGTTATTAAAGCCAACTACCTATGGTTTTAGTGACAACGGTGTTTACACTTACACCTTATACATACACTCGGCGTCAAAAAAATCGCACCTCTCTGAGTTTGCGCGAAAAATGGCTGTAATGGCTAGAAACGAATTATA
>DWHP01004041.1:0-12892 GCA_018247895.1 Parnassius honrathi
TACGAATTTTCGATCAGGTCACGTGTCCTGACGCGAGTTTAACATTTTTTACCCATTACAAAAAAAGTGTACAACGCCGCTAAAGAAGTTTTCACTTCAAAAATTAGTTTGCCTATTAATAACATTTTTTCGCTTTATGTAAGTGAGTCTTATTATATATAAAGTAATTTAAAGTATTGATACCAGTCGGTGGAACATTTTTAATACCTACATAAATCGATGTTTTATTTTCATAAGGGATGATGACTACTCACACAGTGATGCAGGGACGAGCGAATTTAAAATAGGTACTAGATTCAGATTCATGGCTCTTGTAAATACATATTGTTTATTTATTTATTTGCTTTTTAAAAATATTTGTTTTGCTCGCCCTACATAAATGGCTTTAATGAGCATCCACGACTTTTTCTGCCACCAGGACAGCGCCATTTAAAAATGGTGTAATATTTGACATTTCATAGAGGGTAACCAAGTTAATTTATTCGTAAAATGTTAAGGTTAATGTTTCTTTTTGTACTATTAATTATATTTTATATTAATATTTTATATTAAAAAATAAATAAACCAACCATATATTCATAAAAGTAGAAAAATTTAAAAAGATTTATATGCGCAAAAATCAAAAAGCAAACCACTGACGCATTGTTTTGTAAATTAATATAATACTCTAGAAACTGATAAACGTTTATTTAAAACTAACTACCCAATTAAATGACATTTTGTAACAAAAACCTAAAACCACAAGCGACATCTGGTGAGCAGAAGATTATTAGCCCTCATTGACCGCTATGACGTTACAATATGGCACCAGGTCAGTCCTATTCATACTTGAACCGCATAGTATACGTCGATAGCTTATGGAAACACTTTAGTTAAGATCTTTTTTTACGTATTAGTAAATCATGCTTAAATTTTCATTTAAAACTTAATTGAAGGCACGGAGAGTTTTAAACATGATTTCTTATATTTACGCGAACAGCACATATTGAATAAAACTAGTTTTGCGGATTTTATCGCGTTTAGTTTTACTTATTTTTAATTCAATTTCTATTTAACGTCAAACACCCAAGTGCCCCCGGGACCATGGGTGCTGCAAATGACCCAAAATGTCGGGAATCAAACATAAATAAATGAAACGAGATAAAAACCGTAAAACTAGTTCTATTCCTGATAAAATAAATTAACTAAAGTGGGTACTTACCAATTTCTTCATCAAATATCAGTCTCCTAATAAAACTTTCACTTTTTGGGCTCGTGGACAATGTCGATCTGTTTTTCCTGAATGACGCGTTCTTTTTACTGTTCCTCTCGAACACCTCTATCTTCCAATCGCAGCGACATTTGCTCGCCTTCTCCCAGATTTCCGAACACTCGATCTCCGAGACCGCCGGGCCCTTGGTCTCGTCGGTCTCTGTTATTTCCTCGCATATGAAACTGGCCAAACACCTAACGTGATCGTCTATCACATGTGTCACCTTTACTTTATTTCGGAACGTGAATGGTTTCCGTTCGTCGTCAGAGCTGAATATGTCATCGTTGGGGCACCTCAATTTCACCAGGAACTCCACTAGGTTATTGATGTCATCAAGTTCTTTCGTCTGCTGCTTGAGTTTGAACACGACCAATTGAGCCAACCGAGAATGTATCAGTGCAAAGTTGATCTGTTGGAACCTCTCGTCATCCATATAAGTGTACATTGTGTGTTGCAAATGTTTCGCTTCGGATTTCAGAGAGTCCCCAGCGACTTCCGGTTCCGCTGTGAGAGAGAACACCAACGCGTCTGCTATCCTCTTCGCGAAAACTTGGCACGTTCTTTCGATGCACAGCAGTTGGTTGACCGTGTGGTTAATAGGTGGTGCTGTGTCTCCGTTTGTTACGCTGGTTGCTTTCAGGTTGGGCTGTCTGCAGAGCCGCTGCTTGATCGGATCGGTTTTCCTCCAATGCGGCGGCCTCTCCGAGGATATTTTGCACGATTTCATTGCTATACACAATTCGGATATGGGGCTCAGCGGTGAGTCTTTGTTGTCTTTGTTAGGACTATTTTGTGATAGGTTGCCCAAGCTTATTCTAGATAATGATAGATCGTCAGGAGAGTGCTGTGATTGTGCGCAACTGTCGCTGTATGCGAAGGAGCAAGCGCACTCGTATTTACTTTTAAGATAATTTTCTAAGAGTGTTAAGCCTTCGTGAGTGCGAAGATCTGTGAAGGTGTCTAAGAACGGCCAGTATTCCTTCCAGCCCACTTTCAGTTGTTCCGCCAGACTCCTGTCAATATAATAGTTAAATATTAATGTTTTAATAATTAAGTGTATACATAAGGAATACAATAACTGTTAATATATTATCATTAGGAGTTGAAAAAGGTTCCATCCAAAATTAGTTATGAATCTTCGCTTGGGTTCTTCTAAACATCAAACTTTTTTTTACTATTAACTGGTCACTTCTTTTTCTCTTTTTTTTACTAGTAACTAATTTGGTAACATAACCATGGTAATTGGTGATAGTAGCCTAAGATGGTGATGCGCACTGACTCAACAGAAAACTATTTAATCTTGCCTTGAAGACACCCACATTGCAATTGGATGGAAAGACAGATTCTGGTAATTTATTCCACTACTTTGCTATACGCGTGACGAACGATGTACGTAGGGGCACACTGAAATGATCGGGAATAGAATATTTCGAATTGAGTTACAATAAAACCTTTTTTAGAATTTGAACACTGGCCTCTTAGAATTAAAACAATTTAAAAAAAAATGTAAAAACAAAAACTATGTTGGTTTAAAGTTGACACGTCGTTAACGGAAATGGAGCTCACACGTGAACATTTCCGTGCCATAATTTATCACAATTTTCGTCGCGGCTTATCTCAAGATAAATGTCTCAGCGAACTTGTTTCAATTTATGATGTTACAACACAGAGTCAAACGACAATACACCGGTGGTATGCCGAGTTCCGACGCGGTCGTGTGTCGCTCGGCACTGTTTCTTCTGCAGGTCGACCAAGAACAGCGGTCACGCCGGAAAACATCGCAGCTGTGCGAACTATTATATTAGATGACCGTCATGTGACATACGAGCAGATGCGGGCTGTTATCGGTATCGGAATGACTGCAATTCAGTCGATGTTACATAATGAGCTGTGTGTAAGAAAGCTAGTTTCCCGCTGGGTTCCCCACAATTTGTCCGAAGAGCAAAAGGCAGCTCGTGTAGATTGATGCCGGGATACTCTGCAACGCTTCAACGGAGGGAAGTCAAATGCCGTTTATAATATTGTCTCAGGCGACGAATTATTGATTTATTCGTACGAACCTGAAAGAAAACATCAGTCAGCAGTTTGGATCTTCGAAGGCGAGGTCAACCAACGAAAGTGTTTCGCTCCCGCAGCGTGTCAAAGAAAATGTTCGCCACGTTTGTTTCGAAAAAGAGGCATGTTGCTACAATTCCTTTACAGGAACGCAGAACGGTTACCGCTGAGTGGTATATCACAGTTTGTTTGCCAGAAATGATAGCCGAACTCCGAAAAAATAACTCGTAACGTCGCATCATCTTACATCACGATAATGCGAGCTGCCATACGGCTTGGAAGACGAATGATTTTTTGAAGCAGGAAAACGTTGAGCTGATGAGCCATTCTCTGTACAGTCCTGACCTGAGCTCAAACAACTTCTTTACATTCCCTAGAATGAAAGATTTATTACGCGGTCAACGGTTTGAAAACCCTGAAGCAGCTGTGGATGCATACAAAGCAACATCAACTTCAGATTGGAATTACTGTTTTAATGATTGGTTTGCACGAATGGAAAAGTTGAACGGAGAATACTTTGAAAAACAATAAAATACAATTTAGCTATACCATGCATGTGGTTTTTCCTATTCCCGATCATTTCACAATCTTTAATAGCCGAAAAAAGAGTTAAGTCGATATGAGCCTTTCAAAACATTAGGCTGTTATAGTATTTAAAAGTTGAAGGTGAAACTAAAAAAATGCCTACCTGAAGATGGAACTTGGATTCAAAGTTGAGATCTTCTTTCTTAACTGTATATAAATCGATTTCCTTCAGTAAACACGAATTTGTGACCACCTGTAAAAATAAAGACATAAATGTAAGGGATCACAGTCCAAGACACCTTTGGTTCAGCTCAGATTAGTAAAAATGTGATAAATAAATAATATGCCATGTGGTGATGGTATTAGAGAATCCATTTCCTCATGTAAGTGTCAGAAATACGAGAAAGTACTTGTGGCTTCCAACAGATGGTGGTATCATCATCTCTTTACACAAGATGTAAAAAGCCAGTCAGAAAGCAGTCAAAAGTGCGAGATAAATAGAGATAGATAAGGGTGACCAGTGAGCACACAGTCCACCTGATGGTAAGTGGTTGCTGTGGCCCATAGAAATCTACACCTGTCCTTATATGCAAATCAAAATGCAGATGCATTGTCAGTCATAAGAATGAAAATGGAATGACTTTTTTCCAGTAAAAAGGGTCTCCGGATCTCTACACTCACCATACGAAACACGGCAGCATAAAACTGCTATTTTACGCTGATATTCCGTGAAGGCATGGTCCTTCCCAGTCGAGCTGACCCATTCGTGCTATAACTACACTATTAATATAGCCAGAGCATTGCTCTATCACATATAATATATCCTTCCATCAAGCATGACAATTAAGTCAAACACTTCAGTGAAAAGCATGTATCATGTCTAGCAGTATATTTTAAATCAGGTAATGGTGGTGTAAACAAATCTCTTCATATAGTCCCATGGGAGTCATAAGAAGCAAAAAAGGGAAGCTGGAACAAGAGATCAGGGCAGCAGCATCTCCCTAATAACAATGCAAAATAATAAAAAACTGCAGTTGCCAATCCACCTGCCAGGTGTGGCAACTATGGAAAAATCCTCCTCATAAGGCAATTTATGGGGTAGCGTCTACATTCAGCAGTGGACTTTTACAGGCTTCAATGAAAGAATTAAGTATATTTTATGGGCTTAAGAAGAATTAAATGTTGTCTTTATCCAATCCTAATTGTAGTTAGAATTATTGGCTCTAAATTCATCAATACACTCATTCTTACAAAATTCGTAATCCAACTTACGAAGTTGTATTAAGTATCTCACATACAGTATGCTCAATTAACTAATCTTTTCAATTATGCACAGCAAACCTAATTAAAATCTCACCTGTTTAGCATCAACAACATCGACTAGTGGTTCTGAGATGGCGACCTTCCTAATAGAAGACATATCGAAACCATATACATCATCCCACCAGTTGATCTTCTCATCCTTATACTGACGGTCTTCAATGCCGCAAATGAACAATGTGCATCTGTTAATTAAAGAACAGAACACCATCATCATCATCATTATTACAGTCCTTCACACATTCTAATGATAAATATAACACTCCCCTAAGTAATTCCACGAAACATGGCCCAGAGCTTTCATCCATCATCACATCTGCAGGTCTTACCAGGTTGTCACCCCAACTATTTCCATATGTGGTAGAGCCATGCTGCTGCTATATTACAGTTGTAGCATGAATGGGTTGGCTCAACCAGGAAGGACCACACTCCCACAAAATACCAGCTTAGTACTGCTGTCTTTCATATGGTGAGTGTAGAGATCCAGAGACCCTTTTTTACTGGAAATGATGCATTCCATCTTAGTCCTCAGGGGTGACAATGCATCTGCGTTTTGATTCTTAATAGGGGATAAATGTAGATGTCTAAGGGCCACAGCATCCACTTACCATACCATCAGGTGGACTGTGTGCTCATTTATCACCCTTATCCTATATAAAAAAGAACTAGCCCTACAAACCCCTTACGAGGCTACCACTCAAGAACCTTTCTTCCTCATCGGTTGTCATAGAGTTTTATGCCCAGCCTATGCAACTTAAGCAAAAACCAGACCTGTAAGCTAAAACAGAATGTATCATAGTAAAATTAACAGCACCCATGCATTTACTAATGACAACTCATTTCCCCCAATACCATAGGTTAAAATAAGGAGTGCAGATGCAAACATCAGGCACCAACTCATTGTAAACTAACCTTATTACTTAATGATCCTTATGGTAAATAAGTTTACAAATGTGTGTAATCATGTCTCTCACAACTGGCACATTGACAAAATCACTACCAATCTCAAAAACTATACTTTTTTTTAAATGTAAGCTTTGACTGGATCTCCAGTGACAAGACACCGCAGTTGCTTAAACAATTTAACTATTAAGTTCTAGTAATTACCAACAATGAAATTTTTACCTGTCTGGGAAGAGCATGCCATCCGGCTTGAGCCACTTGTCACGAGCGTAAAGCACAGTATCCAACATGCTCTCATAGAACAAACAATAACCCATCCACTCAGAAATGATAATGTCTACTTTGTCCACAGGCAACTCAACTTCTTCTACCTAAAACAAAATTTGGAAAAATCTATATAAAAAAATTTATATAAAAAAAGAGTTGTGAGGTTTTTTTAAAAAAATTAGGGTAACAAACAAACACACAGACCTGTTGATGCTAAGTGGGTGATATCACGCATGGAACCCTACATTTATTCACTAATAAGAACCAAAAGTAGATACCCCTGAAGACTAAAATGGGATGCCTCATTACCAGTAAAAAGGATCTCCGGTTCTCTGCAGTCACCATAGTAAACACAACTTTTTATTTTATTTTCTATGGTTTTCTCTTATATCTTAGAGGCAATTTACACTCAAACTACATAATATGCACAAACATCCAGACGTCGAAAAATTATGTATAAGCAATACACACACTTATTCTATGGGGTTTTTGTATACATGGAAGTATAGAGGCAAAGTGCTTAGCTACTGCACTACTGAATTGTAAGACAATTCTGCAAAAAATCCAGCAAGGTTCAACCTCTCAGAGGGCATAGGATGTTTCCAAGTTTCCTTTAGTTTACCTTTGCAACAGTCATATGTTTGATAAGAGGCATGCCTTTTAAGGTTTGCCACTTGACCAAAAAAATATAACTAGAAACTTATAGTATCTTTTATAGTGATGCAACGAATACGAATACGAATATTCGTATTCGCCGAATAGCAGAAAATTACCCAATATTCGTATTCGGCGAGTACTAATCACGAGTATTTAAAAACTAATATTTTTGTACACAACTCTAATTACTGTCAGACTTGGGAAACGCGCGTCATCAGAAAAAATGCGGCGTCTGTATAGGATAGGCTCTTAGTCGCAACAACAGTGGACTGCCCGGCTCCAGGAGATTCCCTTTCGCTACGAACTCTGACTATGAACGAATTCATTCATTTCATTTGACAGTCAAACGAAAGCACAGGTCAAGCAAGAGCATTGTTTAATTTAATTGATTTGTTAGGTTGCTGCGAAGTGAAAGAAAGAAGTTCATCAGGAATCAAAATAATAAATGGAAACACTTCAATAAATCATATTGATATTAGATAATATAAGGTACTCATTGTCATTCACATGGTCAAAGTAAAATTTAATTTCAGAATATTTCTTACAGGGGATTCGCAAACTAAAAACAAGATGCTTATCTGAAGCACCCAAATTTATCGCCAACTGCTGACACATTGGCCTTTTGGCGAGAAGATGTCCATTTTCCAAGGTTGAAAAGGAACATCCAGACTAAGAAAAGAAATCGTCTAAAATCAGAAAATCTACAAATTTTACGTTACTTAAATAAAAATTTGCCCATTGTAAAATCAAACTATTAGAACAATAGAAAATCATCAAGTGAATTAGTTATTTATTACCACTGCAAGACATTCCTTTTCATATTCGCCAAATAGTAAGTTTGATATTCATATTCGTAATTGTAAAAGTAGTATTTGTTGCATCACAAATTTTTATTGTTTTTGAAAGTATTCACCACATAATTTTAATATACTTTTTCATTTGCTGGGACCAGTTATTAAAACATTTATTCCACTCCCAAAGTTCGGGTGTTCAATATGGCTGTTTTGAAAGCATCAACTGGTTCTTTACCAGAGCCTTTGACCACGATCTTTCTCAATTTTAGGAAATGTAAAGTAATCATTAGGGCTTAGGTCAGGACTGTATTGAGCATGGTCAAAAATTTCTATGTTTTCCTGCTTCAAAGACTCAATAATTTGACCAGAACTGTGTATAGGTCATGGTGTAGGATGATGTGTCGCTTTGGATTAGATTTTTGAAGTTCAGTGATGACTTGATGGTGGTAAACAAACTGTAGTATATCACTCTGCATTAACCACTCTACGATCTACAAGTGCAATCATCACAACATGACCATTTTTTTGAATTAATTTATTTTCTTTGAAGTGCTTAGAGAGCAAACAAACTTTACTCGGCTTGGGCTCATCTTGGAAGACTTTGGAGAGATTGATCCACGATTCATCATCACTGATGATGTCATAGACGCGTTTTGACTCTCCTCAGTTGAACCTTTGAAGAGTTTTCTTACACTACCTGATGCAGGTCGCCTTGAGATTGTCGGAAAGTAAATGAGGGATCCAAAGGTAAATTAGCTTTCTCACACCAAGTGTTTCATGCAAGATCTTCTGAAGGGATGTCCCTAAGATGCCTAATTACACCTCTATCTGTCGATATATCACATGACATTCTTGGAGAATCAGTTTTCCCACAATAACAATGTTATCCTCAGTGAAGGCGGATTTTGGACATCCTTCATGAGATTTCTTATTAAAATTGATATGTCCACACTGGAACTCTAAATACCAGCATTCAACAGTCCTCAGACATGGGACTTCACCATGAATCACAGAAGTTAGCTCTTCGAAACACTGAAGCCATATTAGACCTCTTCAAAAGTTGTAAAAAATTATTGCATGGATTCAAAACAGCGCTATGACTAAACAATAGCATTAATCCTCATACTTTCAATTATTTCGCGATTTCGACTTCAAACAAATTTGAATACTGAGCAGTTCCAAATTCAAAATTACCGGTCAATATGTAAATGGCAGAACTTAAAAGGCATGCCTCTTACAAGATATTTTTATACTATCACCCAAATGACAAAATTGAGTGATCCAATAACAATTTCTATTTATAACCATTTACAAGCAGTGAACTGTAGTGATAGCAGAAATCACAATAAATCTTACTTGTTGCGGTAAGATAGCTGCTCATAGTAATAAAAAATAAATAAAAAACCATTTACAATCACAACCAATTGCAACAAAGTCAATTTTTGTAACCTTTACCCTTTGATGATGTCATTTCCTAAAAAAAGAAATAGAACCCTTACCTTTCCTTTAACAATTTCTATGATGTCATCGAGTCTATTAGCTTCAACAATTTTCCTTGCATAGTCCACAATATTGGAGCACTCAACAGCTATCACTTTAGCAGCACCTGCCTTCGCTGCAAACATTGACAGGATGCCTGTCCCACAGCCTATGTCTAAGACTGTCTGAAATAAACTTTAATGGTTAATTAACGTCATATTTTTTTTTTAAAGATGTGAGGGTTAAGAACTAACAAAATAAATAGCTATGCTATAATTTTTGGGGCTTTTGTTTATTTTAATTGTATTTATATTTTTAACATTATCATTACATATACTCTTTGATATATTTTTTGGTCATCATAGCTAACCTGTAAAGAGTCAACTGGCTGGCAGAAAAGAAGATTACAAATAGTTGCCATGCTTAGCACAAATAGATGACAGATCAGTTTTTTACTTAGCTCTCTATTACCAATTTACATATTTAAATCACTGCCTTTTCAGTCAACTAAAAGAACACTTACAGAAAGAAATATGATTGTTTTAGGATGTCACCATAATGGAAATAGTTAAAGCATAATAGCTTCACCAATATCCAGTCTTTAGATGTTTTACATCTTTATTTATTGTAGATGATACAAACTGTGACATATTTTGTAACTAAATCTCATGGTTTCCAAAAGATGATCATCCATCCATCTCGTTTAAACCTTACATTAAATACCCTAGACTAGTAACACCGGGAACAGAAGCAATGGCTGATACTCCAATTACTAATACATCTACTGACAGTGATGAATAAGGCAAATGCAGTTAGAGAGGCTAACATGAGGTAATGGACTTTTAGATGATGATGATGAAGAATGTTACTTGATTAAATATTTTAAACTTACTTTTCCTTTAAATAAGTGCTTATTATGATACATGGCGTTTCGGTAGGTAAGGGTGCGGACTTCATCTTTGAGCATCTCCTCGTGGATACCGAAATGCGCGTAAGAATCAAAATAGTAATCTCTCGACGTCATCTCCTCCGCGGCGACGTTTTTGTCTGGTCCTAGAACATTTTAAAACGCAAATGAGAAACAATACCAGACTAACAATGGAGCACATTTTCTACACCAACGCCGGCGTCATCTAAATATAATCGAAATACTCACCATTTTCGATCACTGGTGTGGTTGCTGCTGAAGCTCCTTCTTGTGCAACATCCATACTTTCCATTTTAAACTAATACGAATGTAAAGCAAAGCTAAAACTTAGTAAATTTCGTTTATAACCTGTAACTCGTTTACTGTACGCCAATCGATCCGTCACGAAGACCGATGAAATACGAGTAATAAATTTCAATTTTCCAGGCCTATTTAATTTATGTATTATGCCTAATGCTAATTCCAGTAGAATAAGGTAGAAAATATCACAATTTACAATGGATAAACTAAAATTATGAAAACGCTCGCTAATGAGAACGAGCTTTTCTTCAAAATGGTTTGCAAAGACAGATCATAGAGTAAGATAAAAAGCGCGGCTTATATTTAAAACAACGTATATAGCCTGTGGACGGAAACAACCAAAACATAATTATTTTTTGATGTTTTGGAAAAGATAAATAAAAATATTATTACTTTTTCAAAATAATTTATTTATTTATCGTAATAGTATTTCTGTAAATTGAATATTTTACCCAAATATTATACGGAAACCTTGTCCGTCTGTCAATTTAAAAAAATTGAATTAAGTTACAATTTTTGAAAAAATGGTCAATTTTAAAAAGCCTAACAAAAGAGGTACAGGCCGGACACCGTCTAATTTGGCCGCACACGCAACATAAAAGATTCTATGTCCAGCTTTATCCAGATGCCTGGCAACGCTACAGGATTTTTTTGCTTCCTGGAGTAAAGTTTACCATCGCGTATAGCAGATCGATAAAACTACACAGACAAAGGAATATACTGGTCCCAATTCTTTTGATGCTCAACAACTACTTTGGCCAGGTTATTTTTCAGGATTTGACTGAACCGTTCAACTATTTCATCTCAATAATAAGGATGAGCTGGTGTTGTGTGAGTTTTATGTATGCCGAGAAGACACGTCTCTTAAAAGAGAACTGATTCGAAATTTCTCCTTTGATTGGAGTATATTTCTAAAAGTATCCCATATTGAGAGATCACTTCTTTAAGTATATAACTTCCTTGTACTGTTTGAGCTTCTTGATCAGATCTCGCGTAAACTTCGCTTCATTTGCAGCACTAATGATGAACAGTGCCTAATTTCGAAACCTAGGCTGACTACGAATATCTGCCCCCCCCCCCCCCCATTGGCTTGTTATGTGTGCGCCTACCCAGCCCACGAAAATTAATCCGGACAATTTCGCCAAGTACTTACCACGGAAAATGCGATAAAAAATGTAATGGGATGCAACATCTTTTCGTAGCGCCAGTGAATCCAGTCGATAAGAAAGAACTCGGTCGCCAAAGAGTCGATCCACTCTTCGCTTGATGCGGTCATGGTCAAGGTGGAAGGAGCTGGCACTGAGGAGCCCCGGTCCAGAGATGAGAACAATACTTCATGTGAGGACGAACTTGTGCCTTGCAAAGTTGCAAACAGTGTGCCGTCATGAAATACTAAATTAAGGAAATGTGACAAGGAGGTTTTTTTTTAGTGGTAAACGCTCAAACCTGTGTTTTCTGAAGTTTAAACGGGACTAGAGTTGTCCCCAATCCTAGATTTTGCTTACAAAAGACTCGACTTCAGACACAAAAATTGTTCCGATACTCGATGCCGTGTTCCCGATAAATATTAGTGTAGGTGTGCTGCGCACACACACGCATGTATACTTTGTGAGGTTGTACCTATATACTTTGTGAATAAGTTTTTTTCAGTTAGTCACTAGTTGCCGGCCAACCGTATTGCACGTTCCTCTGTAATAAATATTAACAAAAGTTATTTCATCTTTCATTATGGTCACCAATAGAGACCCCTATGGAGTCAGCTCCTACACTGGTGACCCCAACGTGATCAACGTGACGGACGTGATGAACGTGCCCGACGTGATGAACGTGACTGACGTGATCAACTTGATCGCTGTAATGCTAACTCAGTAATGGGCAATATTCGCGTGTGTTGTGATCGGACGGACAACTTGTATAGTAACATGAGTGCGCCGCTTCCGCCAACACCACAGAATGCGCCGCCTGTTAATGTGCCACCCGTTCAAGACATCCAACCATCCGTGCCACCGCCTATTATGGCGCCAGGTGTAGATTCAGGTCTCTACAGTCCCGACTCTCAGACTTTTGGACGGACCAGCCGCGCGTTTGGTTCGTACGCACGGAAGCTATCCTCGCACCCCAGTGGATGAGTGATAAGGCGAAGTTTGACCTGGTCGTGTTCAAGCTAGGTAAGGTGAAGTGAAGTACTTGGCTTGCCTGTCTAGTACTTTAAAGGGTCCGTCGTAGGGTGGTTCGAGTGGACTTCTGACGTGATCTCGGCGTAGAAAGACATGAGAGGATGTTTGGAGGTCACGTGGTATATAGAATGGCATTGTAGTGCTGATGTGCCATGCTATTTTCTTGGGAGTGAGTTTCGCCATGCAGGATCGTAGACGTGTTACGTACTCTGTGACGTCTGCCGTGGTGTAGTCG
>DWHP01004042.1:0-12888 GCA_018247895.1 Parnassius honrathi
GCCGAGCGCATGCGCGTCATCTCGCACCTCGCCGCCGCTGGCGACGAATTCGGCACGCGCGACTCCGACTGGGACGTCTACAAGAGGTAAATGTCTATGGTGACGTAGTAGATGTCTACAGGCCACAGTATCCACTTACAATCAGGTGGACTGTGTGCTCGTTTGTCACCTTATTCAATAAAAAAAATACTTCGTACACGACATTTGCCATCAGGCCGCCGCCGCTTACAAAGGAGGTGAAATATTTGACACATTTCGTAGCGGGGGAAGTTAATAAAAGTGTAGAGATTAAAGTTTCTTTCTGAAATATTAGTTATATTTATAATTATTATTAGATTAGGAATACATTTAAAAAAAACTATGGATAATCGCAAAAGAAATAGAGTTTGAAACATTTAAAATGTGTAAAAAATTAAAGCACCGCGGCATTTCTTGTGTTTACTATATACAAGAAACGTAATTTTCAATGATGATGATTGTTTACGCCAAATAGTAGCAAGCTACAACTTGCAAGGCTCGGGCCGGGTGAGAAACCGGTTTGACGTTTGGACCGACTACATTCCTTTGTAGGGCGCGGCCAAGCGAGTGAGTCTGGAATAATCGTTCGTCCGCGGCGGCCGGGTCGGTTGGACGACGGGAAGTTACTTTAGAATTTCTACGTCACATTACGATGGCTTCCATTGTGTTGTTTATTTCGTTTATATACGTGACAACTTTTTTTAGTTTTGAGTGACTGATTTTACTTTGATTGTCATTAATTTGCATCGACGCGTGGCTTGGGTCGTGTTTTAATATCTAAGTAATTTTGCTTGTCGTTTGGGAACGCTAAACTTTGTGATCCGGGTGGAGATCGTGCTCGATTATAGTTTGTGCTAAGTGACGTAAGACTTGAGTTTGGATAACGGTGAAGGACCACAGGACTGATTGCATCTTGTGTAGCAGGGCAACGCATGTGGGTCTGTTAGCCGATTACATCGGTGACCTCGGGTTACATTACACACTTTCTTACACCACTTACACCTACCTTTACTTACCCCTGACGATACCTTGTGGTCGACCCCACCTACTGAAATCGGTAAGTTTTGTGTTTGTTTATACAGCCATTATATAATAATTATCCATAGGCCAATTGGGGCCCGACCCTCGGTTGCTCGTCGAGTTGGGTTACTAATGGGCCCTAACCCAGTCGACTTTTGTCGGGGCACTTGAGGGCCGTAACAATGATACTGTGTGACCATTTGCGTAACGAATAAGTTCCCTTAGTCCTAACTAGCGACATCTGTTGAACTTAAGAAATCGATCCAATATTTCACCACTACACATGTGTCAATCACAATCACTAAAGTAAGATGGCGCTACCGCCACGTTAACATCAGCTCCGTAATATTATTAATTAAAAAATAATAAATGTGATTTATTTTTATTGTTTCACAGTTAAGTGAGTCTATCATTATGTAGTTAAGAATTGCAAATGTTATCTAGTAAAAGTGATTAGTTAGTAGAGTTATTTTGAATTTAGTGTGTAACCAATTTGGTAGCATTTTATTAGCAAAACAGTGATAAAGTGCATCAAAACCACATTTAATCAAAAGTACTGAATGAACACTACGAGAATTGCAGATAAGTAACTATTAAGTAAGATTATAATTTTAATTAAATTCAAACTAATTAAAAACCGTTACAAACAGTATTTAAATAATATTTGGTTATTTTACCTTCTGTAAACAAATATATGAATCTCAGTTAATCACAGTTATTACAGAAACAATTTACTTCTTGAATAGATCTTTAATTTAAAAATGTGTGATAAATTTAATAAATGATAATCGCAGTACATAACTGTTACATATAGCTCCATCTAACTTGAATAAGACTAAAAAAACGCATATGAATCGATTGCCTTGGACTAACAAATAGATTAATATGTTTTGCAAAATAGATAGCGCTTACTTAGAGCTTTAAAGTTAAGTTACTAATGTAAATACTTGTTGAGAGTAGTGCCATCTAATGGGCAATTGACGAATAAAGGACTTGTATGTAATTGATCACTGGACTCGACCTCATATACACCACAAGATGGCACCAGTAACATTAATATGTGGTAGCTGTTTCCAAGTTATACCAAACGGACAATATTTGACATGCTCTAAATGCAATGAAAGTTACGATCTAGATTGCGCAAACGTTCAGTTTTAAACGTTTTTATAATTTTATGTCTCCTGACCGCAAAAAGAAATGGATTTGTCAAACTTGCCATAGTAACGTGTCTAAAACTATAAACACAAACATCCCCATATGCGACCTGAAACTAAACACATGTACAGGTTTGTCTGAAGAACAACAATCTCCCAGCCTAAGCAACATTACCCTGAGATCAAAACGTACCTTCAATGCAAATGATAGCATTTTCATAGATGACTCTGATTAGAGCGTCTTAGGAGATACCCTACAGCACTGCTCGCTATTCATGCAGCAGCAGACTAGTACGGGAATTGATATATCGGCAGAAAAGTTACTTAGTCCTTCCGGTTTACAACGTTGATAGGAAATACTGAATAAAAAACTAGACATACTAAAGGTACAAATAGTCACTGAGCTAAAAGAATCAATTATAACTGAAATTAAAAATATTGCTTCAAAGAATGTTACAAAGGAGACGCAAGTGACACCACAAAAATCGAGGATAAAAAATTATCACAAAAAACAAGTGAAAATATTGAAAGCCTTAAGAAAATAAGTAAGAAACTAGAAATAGAAATAAAAGAAATTGTTATGAATAAAACATCCGACAAAAACTATCAGGGTACTGAGAATAAAACAAATACTCATAAAAAAATTGTGCTATATGGTTTAGATGAGCAACTTTGGGAAGACGAACACGGATTACATGATAGAATAGTGTATGCTTTCCAAGAGATTATGAACATTAATCTCTCGGGCTACATAGAAGAAGTAGAAAGAAGAGGTAAAATACAAAAGCGAAGACCGATAATTATCGAACTATTAAGCAAAAATATAACTAATTATATTCTACAGCACCGACTATATTTCAGGGGTACGTGATTAGCCATATCAGAATACCTAAATGAGGATTCACAAAAAAAAAAAAAAGAAATGATCGCTATTTTAATTAAAGCACGTCAGAGTGGACAAAAGGCAAACATTATCAATAAGAAAGAGGGTATAAGACGGATCACATATCGAGCACTAATCCCCAAATAGCCCGAAAGCACGTCCTAAGTGTCGACAAAAATAAACACGAAAATCAAATAAATAAACATGACGTAAAAACCCCTAAACCATGAACAGGGACACACGGCGAATTATGAAACATAAATAATATGAATTTCCGTTACTAAGTTTGATGTGTTGTACCAAAACATAAGAAGTATAAAAAATAAACGACACTTATTATAAGCTGCAACAGAAGAAGAAAGAAACATACGAGCAATCTGCATATCAGAAACATGGATCATAACTTCAAAATTTGATCTTCTTCATATATATGGTTATAAGTTCACATCATGCTCTTGTAGATCTAGTCGTGAAGGAGGGGGTGTGTGTATACTTTTAAAAGATGATATTATTTTTAAAGAAAGGAAAGATAAAACTAGTATTTCATTAGAACATGTATTAGAAATTTGTGCAATAGAAATACCTGAACTTAAACTACTTCTGATAGTCTTGTATTGGCTTAATAAAATAGAATGACTGAAATGTTTTGTAAAACTCTTAACAAAGCTTCTGCAATACGTTATTAAAAAGAAAAATGTAAAAGTATTATTGTTGGAAGTGATTTTAATGTCAATATTTTAAAATAAAACAACTTAAGTTCTAATCTTTTAACCCTAATGAAGGGTTTTAATTTCACTCAGTGTTACGACCCCGAGTTGCCCAGACGAAGGTCGACTGGGGTAGGGCCCATCTGTACTCCAGCTCGACGAGCAACGAAGGGGAGGACCCGAATGGTCCATGGAGGTTTATTCCTTTAACGGCTGACAAATAAGCAAGCACCACTTACCGATTGACGGCGGTAGGGTTGACCACGGGGTACCTGTCAGATGGGAAGTGATGTGCATGTAAGTAGT
This sequence comes from Parnassius honrathi, assembly GCA_018247895.1. Taxonomy (NCBI): domain Eukaryota; kingdom Metazoa; phylum Arthropoda; class Insecta; order Lepidoptera; family Papilionidae; genus Parnassius; species Parnassius honrathi. The sequence continues at coordinate 4,089 of DWHP01004042.1, forward strand.
GTGTAGTAATGTGTACACTGTGTAACCTGACAGCACCGCTGATCCAGTACTGCCGATCCAAAAGCGCTGCTTCTCGGGATGCGCTCACTTCCGGGCGCTGAACTCCAGTCTAAAGTCACTTAGTACAAAACTATAGTGTAAGAGTAACGCAATCTTCTTTCAAATCACAAAGTTCAATCAAACAAGCAAAATCACTTCGTACTATATCAAAAATGACACTGCCTAAGCCAATACTCGAAGCTTCTAGACTATAATCTAACTGATTCCGTGCGATATCAGAATGCCGCATAAACAACTAGTCGACACAAATTAATAACAAGCGAAGTTAAATTAATCACTCAATCTCAAAGGCCTCGTATTCACGTATTAACGACAATAAGCCAACAAGATAGCAGCCATCCACCGGTTAACGAATTTAACTTCTCGATGCGACGAGCACGGGTGCCGTTTCGCTCCGGGCGACGCTCAAAGGGGACTGAGTTAGACTCGCTCGAGCGGCCGCACCCTCTAGAGGAATGCAGTCTATCCAAACCTTAAACCGGTTTTCGATCGGGCGCAAACAAACCCCCGTCCCTGACATAAGAACTTATGTCCGCGAGTAAATGACCGAACGGGATAGGGTTGCGACAGCAGGTTGCAAAATACCGCCCCAGAGTGGGCAGACAAGTTGGACAACGCAGTACCTAACTAAGTCCTGTTGCTGGACAGAAATTCGACGACTTCTTTCAAATATATCCTACAATTCGTCCCACAATCCGACCGAATCAGGTCCGGCAATCGCGACGCGATACGAAGCAGCCCAGTGTTGCCACAAAGGTTTCGGTGCTGAGGGTACTCACAAGTTTCAAATGAACGGCCGTAGTGGAGAGGCACATGAAACACACAGGTAGGCCTAATGTTAACGCGCGTTACTCAAGATCGGAGAACTCGACGAGGAAGGGGCCAGCAAAGTCTGTTCCGACTCCAACGAGTGGTCGGGTGGTGCCGACACTGTCGGGTGGTGAGTCACCCATCGTAGGCAGCGATATGGTGGCCTTCAATTTATCACAAGATACGCACACCAAAAAAAAAAACGACGTTCCGAATGGTGCGTCGGCCAGCCAAATCCAAAACTCCCGCTGCAATAGCCCAAAAGGCGTGACACCCAGCGTGGGCACTCTGAAAATGATGATGACCGAACAAAGGCGTCATCCTTAGGGAGCAGTAACGTGTTTCGAACCCCGTACGGCAATTGAGAACCTTTCAAACGTCCTCCAACGCGCAGCATCCAAGCGTCGTTTTTCTTTTTGCCAAAATTTAGTTTTCCAAATAATGTATAACCTCATTGCATCACGCATACATAATATCAAATATAATTAAATTGAAACAATGCTATTCCAATAAAAAAAAAATGTGCGTGATGTACAAATGTAAGCTTCTACATATTATGTTAGAAGTGATCTAAACGGTGCAAGCTATAAGTTTCAAACTACAATACTCGTACAGCAATAAACATTACAATGTATATTTTATTTCTTCTAACTTCAAACTTAGCTATATAGCGCAAATGCTCATTATACAATACATTATGAAAATGACTTACTTAAAATAATGCAAATGCTAAATTAGATCACAGCAAACTTTTTACTTACAATAATCCAAAAAAAAAATAATGATTAATACAGACTCAATAATTACAGTGTAACTGAGGATAGTGATCGTAATCAAATAAGTGCTTACTAGTGTAAATGTGGCCAAATGTACTACAATGTCAGTCACGCGAAATAAGTCCCCTAACACACACGATTCACATATACACCGAATCAAGAACATATAGGACTTAAATTATCTCAAAAGCTAAACAGAAAACATATTCTTTAACATATAACGTTGAATATAATAAGTCACTTAAAATTTTTATCTTCCATAAAACACTAGATATTTAGAGCCCTAGTCTTCCCACAAACCAAGTGGAGGTCAGACAGCGTTGTGAACCCACATCCAATAGAGAGCGAACCTTTAAACAGTCGTCGCTCGGGTTGTACACCTTCACTGAGGCCGTCGTCAGTAGAACAATTTGACTAGTGGACTGTTGACGGCTCAAAGGATCAGTGAAGGCGGCCGTGGTGGGAGCTAGGTTGGCAGCTTCGTAGCTGGAGCTGCCTCCATCGGACCGGCACTCGAACCGGGGGTCCCAAAAGCGGCATTCCGGCGGCCTCTCAATGAATCGTGGTTAGGCCTTGAGGACCGGGACATATTCGAGGTTGCAGGAATCAAGTAGTACCAGTACTGTCCAAAGGGGGGAGGGTGGTACTCCGGTCGCGGCCTCTCAGCTAACGGGGGGGAGAAGGGTCTTGCTGACCGCTGAGTGGCCGTAAGGTTCCTCTTAAAACGCTGAGGGGGTTGACGACCCCCCCGCCCCTGGGGGAACGACCCCCGACTAGACGGGGGAGGGACTGCCTTCAAACTCAGGGGCACGGTGGCCGGAGGGGAGCGCCGAGCGGCGCCCGACAGAAGGCGTGGCTGAGCGCCCCCGCCCGTCGAGGCTGAGGGCTCGGCAGAGCCCCGAGAGGAAGTGCCGTACGCACCCAGGCACAAAACGGCATGGTGGTTGCCCTGGCAGTGCGGACAGGGCCGCTAGTGCAGGCAGCCTCGTTGGAGATGTCTTTCCAAGCAAGCGTAGAACTAGCGGCGCTCCTTGGCGATGGTTCGCCTAGCCGTAACCGGCTTACTCAATAACTTAGGGCACACAGTCACCCGGTGATCGGAGGCTCGACAATAGGAGCAGAGGAGCGCGTCCCTGGCCACTAAGCCACTATAAGAGGGTAAGGGGCGACGACTTGCCAGGTGGAGTCCGCTTCTCCCTGGGCATGGCCCAGATGGCTGCCTGCAGGTCGTCGACAGTGCCCGCCGCGTTCTTAATTTGCCTGCAATGCTCTTCCAAGAACCGCAACAAGTTTCTAAAGGGCGGAATATAGGAGGCGCCGTCCCCGCCGTGCCTCTACTCGAAATGGATGCGCAGATCGAGAGGCAGGTGGGACAGCACAATGTGGAGCAACAAAAAGGACCATTCGTCCACCGGTAAATCCAGCCGCCTCAAGGAATTACGGGCCATCATGACTGGATTTACGATGTCCTGACGTAGTCTGGCCCGGTCCTTAAGCAGCGGGGGATTTAGCAGCTGCTCGATGATTCGTCCGCAATACGCCGGACGTGGGCGTACCTTCCTGCGAGGAGGTCCCGAGTGGTCTGTTGGGCGTCGTCTAACAATTTCAAATGGCCGATGATACCCAGGGTCTCCCCCTCCAGTGAGGCTAGGAGCTACGTCATCTTCTGACTTGGCGTCTAGTCCCTCAGGGGGTTCACTAGGCTATCAAAAAGTCCAACAAAGGTCAGCCAGTCAGAGAGGACCCCGAAGAACCTGGGTGGGTCCGGAGTTGAGAGTCATCCCAACAGCTCCGGCTGAGTAGGCTGCTTCCGAGGTGACTCGAGCAGGCCACCCAGCCAAGCCTCACGGGCCTCCTTAGCATGCTTGGCCCCCGCCTCGATTAAGTCGTCCGTGAGCGAAAAGAATTGCTCGTAGTTCGCGAGGCCGGAGTCTAGGACTCCCTGTTCCGCATCCGAGGCCAATAGCTCAGTGCAAGCCTCCTCCATTACGGCCCTTCGGGCCGTGATCTGCTTGAGACACTTCTCTAAACTATGGACCCGATCGGGTCGCCCTATCAATGTATTGGAATTAGCAGCCCAGTGCAACTCAGCCTACAGGCGTAGTGCCGGTGACTTGTGCGATGGCATCAATACTCAAGAGAAATCACTATCAAACCAAATCAAATATGTAGTCAATTAGCTTACAATATTCAAAATACTACGATTTATTTTTTTGCAATATTGAGCGGAACAAACATTAAAAAAAAACGCTAGTCTCTTTTAACCAAATGACAGCAAACAGAGAGATATAAAAATAATACTTAATTTACATAAGCGACAATCAACAGTTACAAATAAGGATGTCAATATTTTTTTTCAATTACAGTACACGGCAAGTACACACTACAGTCGGTCAACAAAGATGCCCCACCCAGGCTACTGACCCTTCGGCAATTTAATCGATTATAATTACTCTAATCTATTATAATATCTGACACGTAGGTACCTAACCCCAAACTGCACTCCTGCTTGCACAGCCTAAAAGGCGTGGTTCTACTTCAACCCACTAACAAAACGAAAAAAAAATTATTATATTTCGGCCGGGCGCGACTGGGGAACAAGAAACCACGCTCTGCTATCAGAAATGGTTACGGCCCTCAGTTGCCCTAACGAAGGTCGACTGAGATAGGGCCCATGAGTATCACAACTCGACGAGCAACCGAAGGGAGGGCCCAAAATGGCCTATGGAGAATTATTATATAGTGGCTAGCAAGTAAACAGAACTTACCAAGTTCCGGAGTAGGGTCGACCACAAGGCGACGTCAGAGTTATGCAAAGGCAGGTAGTGTGTGTGTGTGTGTATGTAAGAAGGTGTGTAATATGCGAGCTGACGTCACCGATGTAAGCGGCGACACTCACCGTCGCTGGTCTGTCTCACGGGATGCACTCACTCCTGGGCGCCGCTTCCGCTGCGCACTCTAGTCTAACGTCACTTAGCACAAAAGTATAGTCTAAGTGTAACGCGATCTCCTTTCCGGGTCACAAAGTTCAGCGTTCCTCTCGAACTCAAGAAAGCTTCGTTATCACCGATGCGAACAAACACGATAACGTAAGGAGGCGGTCGTAATGCGAAGTAATTATTATTATATTTCTCGCGACCAACAAATGACACCGAAGCCGTGCACAATTGATAGCGATAGTGCGATAAAAAATGCAAAAATGTCGCATAAGCAACTCCGCGACACAAATTAATAGCAAATGAAGTTAAATTGATCCCTCAATCTCAAAGAAAGGCCTCGTTGTCACGTATATTAATGAAAATAAGCTAACACAATGGCGGCCGTCAAGCGCTTATAACGACTTCAATTTAGCTCGAGGTTCAGTCGCGGGCGCAGCTCACTCTAGACGCGGCTTGATCTAGACCGACTGGGGACCTCATAATTCTGACCGACCTGGCCGACGCGTGTAAGCATTCCCTCCCCGCGCAGCCGGCTATCAACCGGTTCCCCGCTCGAAACGAGCGAAAACATTTGGTATTAAATGAATTTCACAACTTTTTACGGTAGATGAACGGAGTTGCGAGACTTGGTTTTTTTTACAAGTTATGTTTTTGATGGCACACCATTTTCAGCAAGATTCAGGTCGTTATTTTTATGAATGTGCAAGCATTCAACGTCGGTTTATTGGAAAATCTTCTCGCATACTCTCTTATTGCAGTATTATCGTTCCCGTTGCACAAACCAAAGACGAAATGCATGTTGGCTACATCCTGGCTTGAATAATGGACGTCTTCAATTTTAGTTATGTTTCATTTACTAAAAAACGACAACTAAGTCACAACAAAACAAAAATCCAATAACGAAACAAAACCTTAACAAAATTGTTCGATAATAAAAACGCACAGTTTTTTGGCACAAGAGAGTAATCAAAACGCGGGGCGAGGTACCTGTCAGTGCGCCCTAGTCTGAGCATAAGCCGTAATCTGTCTCACTCTTACCTAATAACACTTAATTTTCTTAAATGCTCTTACAAAACACGGCATTGTCTAAAGATACATCCTTGGAATTCCTCGAAAACCTGAGTCTTGTTCCTTATTAGCAAGATATTTAAGCTTTCAAAGGTCATATTCAAACCGTCTTAACTTCTAAACTATCTTTCTTAGGGTTAGGATGTAAGACTTATTTTTAAGCACACGTTTGTACTAATGTTTGAAAACAAAAAACATGTAGCTTGACGGTTTAGATTTTATGAAAAAGCTAATAATAAAAAAATGTAAAAAAAACCTTTCTTTGTTTTAAAAATTCTCTTTTGCTATTTTATAAAAAGGAAACGGCAAAATTGTTATCATTGACATATTTTACACCGTGCTATCAACCGTATACTCTTTCGTCTTACTAAGACTTCTAAATGGGTAGCTGTGGTTTAATCAGTACAAGCACCCGTGCCTTGTGGCAAAAAAAAAAAAACAAAATAGCTGCCATTTCATGATGGAGATAGAGAAAAAAATTGGGATCGTGATTTGTCGATACATCGTATACGTTTTCGTATTAAAATATTCTTAAAAAATTCTTAAATAAGGTATGTATGAGTAACGAACATAATAGCTTACCTGAGATTTTAATCTTATTCCTACTATTTACATTTATTATACTACACTATTACAATTCTCCTTCAAAAACTTATTTCCTATGTTACACATTAAGTAAAAGCATTCGAGCAGCACAACTACAGTATGTTTCTAGGGTAGGCGGAAAAACGTACATTGGCCTCAAGTATTATGTTAGCATCGAAACAAAACGACAGGTATTGCTTCCATACATTCCTCTATAGATAACGTATCGTTATGCGCTAAGCGTGTCTCATGGTACGGGATAGGGTGAAGTAAGCGGACATTCAGAGTTGACAAACCTCTTTCGATACGATTCGCGGTCCTGAGTCATACGTATTTGTTAGAACGGGAAGAGCAATAAGAGCAATAATAGGACTCATTCCTCATTCTGCTTTGGATGTAGATAGTTTGAGATTTAAAATTTTCGGTTATAGTTGTTGTTTTCATTTTTGTTAGGTTTGTTTTGTTTGTTGTATTGTTTCGTTTTGTATTAAAGTTTGTATTGTTGTTTCGTGACGTTTTGTATATTATCACAGGTATGAAATCGTGTCATCGACATCAAAATCTTATAAAGATTTTACGTCACCACGAAAGAAGGGGAAAGTGTCGCATATTTCGGAAACCGAAAAAATAATGCTTAGCGTTGAAAGTTCACTTTTTTACCCGACTGCCAAGAAGTGGTTATGTTTTGTGCAACTACCTACCTACCTACTTAATAAACTACTAACCTACTATTAACATAATAATGAAAATTGTAATAATTCTTATGATTTATAAATAATAAATTAAAATTAATGTTAATTTGCTTTTTAATTCATACAAGTACATGATAATATTCTTTCTTCATATTATAATAACAAACACAGCGCCTGCAAAGAACGTTGCACTCGACACTCTTATCTTTCAATCTGATGATATATGTAATAATTATACAATGATAAAAGAATAAAATCTAAAAAAAGGTTGACTATCCCAATGATATCTTCAAAGGTCAATGTACGTTTTTCCGCCTGCCCTAGAAACAGACTATAGCTATTCTCTTTGCTCAACAGTATCTAATGACTAGTTTTGGTCCAATTCGCTTTAAGACTCAATGGTTTGCACATTATTTAATTAAGAGAAGCGAATTCCATAATATTGCTTTAATACAAAAAAGGGAATGTTGAAAAAATGAGTTGTGAATAATTATTCGTAAGATGAGATTATCAGCTAGTCTATAATGCTCTAAGCCAACGCCCAAAAAAAAATATGCTGACACCAAGGAAGATTCTTATCAATATGTAATATTATATATATGCTAACAATCCACTAGCATGTTTCACAACACCATTTTCAGGTGGTATCTTATTCCAATTAATTCTGAGGATGAAATAGTTATTACTAGCAATAGTGGTATGAGTATAATAAGGATTTAATTTACGCCGGAAAGACATAATCGAATCATATATTACCGCAAGATTCGTTTTAGTTTTATTGATGATGTTGGATAGATCCTGGAGTGATTTGTGGGTATAAATTTTGTTGCTATATAGAAACATTTCCAAAATAGACGATATTAAGAAATAGAATGGAAACACTTTACAATATTTCATTTATTTCTATAATATACCACTCAGGGTAAGCATATCGATCGTCATATTATAAATATTTCATCACACCTCAGTATGATTTAAATTATTTTATACACAAATAAATCATGAATATCAGCAGTGACAGTGAATTATTAAGTTGGAAAAGATAACACGTAAAGAGGACCTATAAATGTGATCTCTGATATACTAAAATGCAAATGTGAAAGAATGCTTTTTCTATAGAAGAATGTGAGACAAACTGACAACCATGATTAAAAGATACAATTTATATGTGGGGTTTTTCAATAGCGATGCTTGCACTTTTATAGTGTACAGGGGTCATCTTGGTAAAGGCAAAAGGTAAAAGTTAAAAAGGGTCTCCGGATCTCGATACTCACCATACAAAACACAGCAGTATTATGCTGATATTTTACGCTGGTATTCTGTGAGAGCATGGTACTTTCTCGGTCGAGCCGACCCATTCGCGCTACAACCATAATATAGCTGCAGCGTGGCTCTACCACGTATAAAATTAACTCAAGAGCTAAAATCCAACGACCACACTATCTACGCTAGGCCGTGTAGTGGCGGTTGAGACCCCTACCTTCCCGCAGGTGTCGTAATAGGCGACTGAGGGAGACAGACAGAAGATGGGCAGCAGCATCTTCCTAGTAACAAAAAATATAATAAAAAAACTGCGTGGCAACTATGGCAAATATCTCCCCATGAATAAAGACGCTAACAAGCGGCCCCCAATCCCCGGCGGCCCCGCTATTCCTGGCTACGGTGGCAACCATGGTAACGGCGGGGCAGAGGGTGCTAAGAATCTCCGTTGGAGGTTCGGTTGCCACCTACGACGACTCGACCGGGCAACATATAACGCACGCACTCTGAAGACTGACGAGAAGATACTGGATCTGGAAGAAGAGATAGACAAGTTGCGCTGGCATATTATTGGATTATCCGAGGTCCGAAGAGAGGGGGAGGACACGGT
>DWHP01004043.1:0-12888 GCA_018247895.1 Parnassius honrathi
TTTAGGGCAAGGAATTGTCCGCCGCGCTGCCCCAATGCGTGTTGGCGAACTTCACATGTCCTCGAAATATTTTTTTCCTTATTCCTCAGACATGCAGGTTCCTCACGATGTTTTCCTTCACTGCCGAGCAGGTGGTAAATCAGCACTTAAAATTGCAATTATCATTTCATTGGTGTCGGCGGGGATCGAACCCGGTTTGCTCGCGTACTGTGAAATTTACCACGAGCGTATAACCATCAGAGCTACCACGGCTCTCATATGACAAAGAAAACAAAGAAAACTATTATTACCGATTTTGACACTTAAGTATATATAATAAAAAAATAAAATTTCAAAGTAATAGGAATATATATATGTATATCAAAAACAAAAAATATGACCAAAGAGCCGAATAGTCCCAGGCACAAACGTATCCTTTAAACTGGCTACATTGCCGCGTTGTATGGCCAGTGAAATACGTAATTCAAGTAATGTTCTTAGTAAGTAGTTCCAGTGAAATACGTAATTTAAGTAATGTTATTATCAAAAATGATTTAAAGTAGTATCGTGTTCTAAAGAAGCAGAAAGTGATGTTTTTTTGTATTAAATTACATTAATTTATATTTTCGTATATTAAGAGTTGGCGTATTATTTGTTCCGTGTTAGTACGTTTCGTAGTTAAATTGATATTGCACAAAGGCGCGAGTAGTTTAACCGCAAGCCTACGTATTGGTCAAGTTTCAGTATAATTTATGCCAAAATTGAGATTAACATACTATGCTTTCTGTTGATAAAAAATCCAGTATTTTAAGCGTATCGTAACAGTGTTTTTATGTAGTTATGTATTAAACGTAATCAATTAATAAAGTTTTATTTTCATCAAACTTTATGCTTTTCAAAATCCTGCCAATGAGCTTGATAATCCAAGTTCCAAGTTGACTTTTCACAGTTCTTAACACTAATAGAAAACATACCTCAACGTTAAGTAACGTTATAGTCTAGTGACTTCACGTTGGATCCTTTTTTTATAGTTATTTTAGCCTTATTGTTGACAAACGGCTTGTCTGACCGCACTGGTCAGTGGTTCTAATATTTCAAAGGATGTCTGTGTACGTTCGTACATTAGTTTGATGTTCAACTTGCGTAAAATTATGTTCACAACATTATGGTTCTGTGGACATCAATTTAATTCCTTGCGTGATTTCGTAAAGAGTATCTGTATAAAATTTTTCATACAACTATTAAAATTCATAAGTTATTTTTTCATAAAAATTATGTCTCCACGAATTTGTAAATAGCCACCAAGTGGGGCTTTGATGCTGTGAACAGATCGCATCCGAACAAATTGCTATTGAAATTCACCTTGCAAACTAATTTGCTACGAATAATGTTTCATATATGATATAACCCTAGTTGTAAAAAATGGCATTTATAAAACACAGTCCGGAGCAACATTCAGCTGTCGACTTCCTACATATCTGATCAGATCGTCGTTCCAATTTGTGGAGGGGGGCGCTCTACACTTGTTTACGGGTACTAGGCTATCATTCGAAAACCTTCCTTCTCCATCGGTTGTCGGTTCATCGAGCTACATATATGACCGGCCTATTGGTACTTCGGCTTACTGATTCGTTGGCGTGTATCAGTTACTCTATTTTTTTAATCATTTAGGATGACAAACGTACACCACCTTCCTTCTGATGGTAAGCGAATGCTGTGCTCCACAGGCCTCCACCTCTATCCTCGATTGAAAATCAAAATGCTGATGCAAATGCGAAATGCGTTGGCGCCCCCAACGAATAAAATACCACGTTTTCGTAAAAAAAATCTCCGGTTCTTTACACTTATCATACAGCAGGATTAAGTTGCTACTTTATTCTGCGAGATTATGGTCGTTCCTCGACCCATTTATCCTACATCTACATTATAGTAACAGCGTAGCTCTACCATGTACTAAATGGTTCTATGGTGAAAATTTTCTTTAGAAATTATATTACGCAGTGAAAGTGCTTTTAGTAGCTCGCTAAAAATAAGGCATTTAATCCAAATTAAATCTAATTGAAATGGAACAATTCATACGTAAACAAAATTTACGTCAGGTGAGTCATATAAGAGAATGGTTACACGTGAGCATAAAATATTTATAAATATTATAATACATTTATATAATAAATATTTATTATAATTATTGTAATTTGTTAGGGCTTGAGAATCTTTGTGACGATATTTTTGAATTGTCTATTTTCAGCATCAGCATTTTCAAACGTTTTTAAATCATTAATGAGGCTCTAAATTATTAAAATTTAATCAACGATGTTAAATTAATTAGGTGAGATACACATGATAAAATAAAATTAAGTGCTTTATTTAGTTTCAGTTTATTAATTATCTTAAAATTTCAACTACAACACTGCCCTGTGGTGGCAGAGTAAAAAAAATTCAGCAATAATGAGAAAATGCCAACATAGCTAAGAAGTCTTATAACTTCCGATAAACACAAAGAAAATGTTTATATCGTTTACGCTAGGTGTATATCCCAGCCCGGCGAAGGAAGCCACAGTCAAAGGTGTGAGACGTCGACTTGTGTGAGAATTTTCGTAACGGGGGAGGCCCATGATGAGCAATGGACTATTTGTGGCTGATAAAAATGAAGGAAAAACCCACTGAATATTTTTTTAAATATTATTGTTTGGAAAATAATACCAAACTTAACTAAGAATTGACATTCCTCGGAAAAGCTTTTATGACCAAAAATATTATTAAAAATCAACTTCTAGACAGTGGACTATTTCGCTGAAGGATTCCCATATTCACCATGCTTGAGAGGCGAATAGGCAAACACAGACGTCTCGCATCGAGACGTCCTAGTCCGTGGACCTGAAAAAGTTTAAGTCTATCTTAAACGAGATGGTTATTTCACCATCATTGGAAAGCTTATAAATATTTGTTATTTCTTGTTTATAAAGTCTATATACTCTAGTTAAAAACGGGATTTTTTTTCAAAAAAAATCATTATCATCAATTATCAGTTGTGTTTACCCTTACAGCTTATTAAAGTTCAATGCTTAACATGGGCCTGCCCCATAGATAGCCCCATATTTGCCATAGTTGGGGGATATTTGCCATAGTTGACACGCTTGGCAAGTTGGCTGACAATCGTTTTTTTTTTAGTTTTAGCCGTTATTAGTAAGACACTGCCGCACATCTGATTTGTTTCCCTCTGTCGCTTCCTACGCCACCCACGGGATAACTATATTAACTATTTCAATTTAAGTGTCTCATTAGGTGTGGCGTATTTGCAATAAATGTTTCTTTCTTTATTCCTTAATTTCTCACGAGGTCGTCACTCCATCTAGTAGGGGTCGACCTACTTTTTACTGCCGTTAAGAAGCTGCCAATCGAGAAGCTTTTTTCCCATCGGTTGTCTGTTCTTCAAACTATAAAAAAATTGAAAATTAAAAATGTTAATTCATACTGTTAATTCATTCTGTTTCCTATATCACTCTTTGCCAAATCGGCTGACTGCTTACTTTGTTATTGTTAAAACTCCTCGTTAAATATATTGTTTTTTTAATTAATTTTAACCTTTTGTCACTTTAAAATCTTACAGTATTTATAGTGTTATAAAAGTGAAGAAATTAATATATTTTATCATTAAAAAGTGTGAAACATAGAAGATAATTACAAAAGTATTCTAAACAAACAAGATCACGCGCCGCTGGAGTGGTCTGTCGGCGAACAAGTTACTGCAAGTAACCACAGCGGTTAAGTACAACGCATAAGAACTATCTCTGCGTGCGGACGGTATGGTGAATCACTCCTTAAGTTGCTCGATCTGCCTAACTAGAGTAAACAATACAGAAGCGAATACTTATTTTTCTTGTACTTAACTGTCTCTGAGAGGACGCTGTGTGCATAATACCATAATGCGGTGCGAAGGGTGCTTAAATGATATAAAAAGCAAAACTTATTTTAAGTGCAGTAAACCGGAATGTGACAAAATATGTTGTACATTATGTACAAATGTACTAAGTACTGCAGTAAATAAGCAATCTTGGACATGCCCTGCTTGTTTCGCACAAGAAAAAAAAACTGGTGACGACAGCTCAACGCCAGCACGTACTTCCCGCTTTTCACAAAATGTCACTGTGCGTAATAAATCGAACCCAAAGACTTCGACTGAGCCGTCTAACTTAGAAATCAGTGAGTTGACAACCGAAATTAAGCTATTTACCCACGAAATCTCATCGCTTAAGTGTAAACTCGATGAATCAATGACATCATTAACTCGCTGTCACGAGCGTTTAGATGAACTCGGTAACACCATGGCCTCTACAAACACTCGCCTAGCTTTTGTTGAACAACAACAGGCTGAGATCCATCCACTAAAAGATGCATTGAGTTATATTCAAAAAAAATCTTAATATGATGGCTCAAAAACAATTATCAAACGAATTGGAAATAATTGGCATCCCAGAAAATAAAAATGAAAATCTAACTCACACTGTCTTGGTAGCATCCCGCTAGATTGGAATAGACTTGGCTGATCTAGATATTGATTGGGTGGCACGTATTGGACCGCAATGTGCATTTTTGGAAAAACAATCAGACCACGACTCTGAAAGCAAATTCTCACGACCTGTAGTCATTCGTCTGTTGCGTCGATCAAAAAGAGACGATATTAATAAAGCCTCTAGGCAGGGACGCAACATAGCTAGCATTGATTTAGATGTTAAGGGGTCGTCTTACAAAATATAATTTAACGAACGACTTACTGGTGAAAATCAGCAGTTATTTCAAGAGGCACGGAAGATGTCTAAAGAATGTGGCTTTAGTAACTGCTGGACGAATCGAGGTAACATTTACGTACGTCGTAGGGAGGGAAAATTAGCACAGCATATTAAGTCTCACGATGATATGTTTCGTGTTTTCTCAAGTGATACTACAACGTCGCAATCTAGAAACACTGATAATGTACAAATTTAAAAAGTTTATGGACTTGATGTGCTTTTTCTCATTTTCGTATATTTTTTATATAGTTATTTGTTATAATGATTTCTTAAATTTACGCGAATACTGCACGTTAAATAAAACTGTTATTTACGGATTTTATCACGTTTAATTACCACTTTTAATTATTTTTATTATCACGACGTTTCGGGTGCTTTACAGCACCAATGGTCACGGGGGGGACTGAGATGTTTGACAACCCAATGTCACAGTTAGTCCGGCTACCTTCAGTTTTTTAATTATTAATTCTTGGTCCGATTTACGCAAAACGAGCTTATATATAAGCTCGTTTCGCGTAAATAACAGTTTTATTTAATGTGTAGTATTCGCGTAAATTTAAGAAACCATTATGAGGAAATTTTGATAATGAAAGGAACTAAACAATTTTTTATCTTTTTTTAATAGTAAGGATCGTAGATTTCACCAGATGGCAAGCCGATAGTTGAAACAATTTTTTGATGCACCTGATGGTAAGTGTGTACTGTAGCCTATATACATATACATTAATTCTCAATTGAGAACCAGAATTCACAAGCGTTGCCAACCCTGAGGACTTAGATTGAATGCCATGTTTCCATAAAAGCGTATCCGGTTCTCCACACTCACCATATGAAGCACAGTAGCATCAAGTTAATATATTACGCTAGTATTCTGCGAAAGCCTGGTCCTACGCGGTTAAATCAACCCATTCTTGTTATAACCATAATATACGTTATAAAAAGTAGCCACGTATACGTTATAGCAAGAACCAGGGTGGCTCTCTATATAGAAACCATAGACATCTATATCAATATATACAAAACGCATAAACACTGTCAAACCTAAGGACTAATTTTACGTGCCTGGGTACCAGTTAAAATTGTTATCGTTAGTTAAAATAATAAGTATATACATATTATATTTTCTATTTCAACAATCATTTATATATCTGTAACTCGATATTCCAGGTCCTAAGAACCGTGGTAGAAGCCAAGGGATGACCAATATATTTAAATTTAATAGAACGCGAGGTATCCGGATGGATCTCGCAGTCGTATAGGGTAGTTGTGACCGTGTTCTCCATCGTAATCAAGTTTGCATTTCTGAAGTTTAAAAAAATAATTTACGTTATGTGATTTATCAAAGACGTAAGTATGGCGGAGACAATGCCAAAGGGCATTCTCTCCAAGTCTTAAGCAGACATAAACATATATGAGGTGGTACTGCATATAAGACAAATCGTATAATAAATATCGTCATCGACTAAAAGTGTATGGATATATGAACAGCACCCCTGCTCAAGGAAACTGGATCTATCTATTTATCACTCGATGGCGGTACAGGGATACGATAAAAATCTCAGGCACGGGGGCTGAGCATCTCCAATGCATTGTTAGTTAAGCATGGGGTATGTATTTGCTAGTATTTGGAAAAAACTTCATTTATAGAAACATAAAAGTTGTTGGTATTTCATCATACACCCTATAAAATTTAAAAACAATAGAAGTACTATATTTTAAATGTTATTAGCTGAACCCGGCAGACATCCTGCCAGTTAATATCATGGAACGATGTGTCGGTCGCCCTCACTCGGCCGCCTGGCGCCTACAAAACGACCAATGCTTAACGAAAGAAATATGCATGCGTCTCGCTCGCGCTTACAAATTTCATTCACTTGCGTTTCACGTATCCTACGCCGTATCCGTTACAGCCTACGCCGCGCAGTTTAAAATAATACCACCTATTTTTAGTTTCACGCAAAAGCCGTAGGATGAATTGTTTTTATGTTTTTTTTTTGGTAGTCGGAAATTTGACCTATGAGTTATATTTTCGAATACTTCGAGGATAGCTAGTTAAGTTAACGGGAGCGGTTGCTTTTATACATTACTTGTATCACTCTGTGTGGGGTTGAATCCATGACACTTCCCTTAAAGCGAAATTATCGGCATTTTCAGGAATCCGATTACTTTGCTTAATTACACACAGTTTATATCCAATTAGAATTACAATACAAGGAATAATTGGTAGAATTACATACAGGATTATCTTTCCTTAACTAACACTCTTAAAGTCAAAAGTACCTGCATTTTCAAGAGGTTTTGAAGTTTATTTTTTTTAAGTTCTACTAGTTGTACGAATTGTTTAGTTTCGTCTAGATTTATAACGATGATTGAGTAAAACGTACCTATCTATGTTTTTTAAATAAAACCGTAGACAATTCTTCCAGTGAATTAAAGACTTAAAAGACTTAAAGATTATAAGAATTGCATGGATACTTTAGATAAACGCGAAACAACTAAATACAATGAATGCAAAAAAAAAACAAATTGATACATACCAAAAATTAACAACTAAATCAAATGTCCAACATCAATGTCAACGTAAGAAAAAAAAGAAATTGTTGACCACAGACACGAATAATAAACGACGCGTTTTCTATAACCTATCAAAATAAACTCTGGACTACGCCACAGTAAAAGTACTACTGAGAATTGGAGGTTAGGGAGAAGGAGAACGATCGTTGTAGAAAATAGTGTCTCATAAATATAGACGAAACTTGAGAGATAGGATAGTTATTTTGCTCATGAGTTACCCACAATTTTTTTTTCACGAATTTAAGGATTTTTAATAATCCATGACAAGGGGTTGTCGAAAAGGGCAGAACAATGTGGCCTGGCAATCTAGTTGTTACATATTTAAAAGTTCTTATTAGAATCTTTGTTCAAAGTTCTCAACAAACAGTTCGAACTTTATGAGGTGTAAACAAAATAACACGGTATTTTGTTTTCCCGTTTAGAAGGGTTTCGTTCTAATTATTTTGGGATAAAATGACGAGATGGCTTTCGGCTTATAGTATTTAACGTTAGAGTAAAATATCCATAAACCAACAAGACTGTAAGTGACAAACGAACTTACAGTCTTAATATTAAGTGGCTAATTCCGAAAAAAATAATTTTTCAAATTTTCATTATTTAGCGATTATCATAATATCTGAATGGTAAGTCTTTGCCTTTTACAACACTAACAAGACGAAACAGAATGATGGTTAAACAAAACTATTACGGCGTTGGCAGTGACTTACCATTGTGTGAGCCGCATGCTCCTTTGCCCTCTGTCCCATAAAAAATAACAAGCACATGGCAAGTTTTTTTTGTACTGTTCTAGACCAGCGCTTAAATATTGTCTTATTTGACGGTAAGTGGTGACGCAGCTGAAGATGATGAGAGGCACTGACTTAACAAAAGCCTATTCACTCTTGCCTGGAGGGAAACTACATTGTGATCGGATGGAAAGACAGATGCTGGCAAATTGTTTCACTCCTTTGTTATACGCATGTTATCATTAATTATTTACATTAATCAAACCATTTAGTTGCGTGCTAAGTCAACAAATGAAAGGGTGCTGACTGGCCGAGCGTCTAGTTGTTCGATGGTGGAAAGGAGAGAGGGAAAAAAGTTATACCGTTCCTGGGCACAACTGTTTTCGTCCTGAAATGTATCCTGTCGAAAAACGAAAGGGTGGCTATCAAACACCTGTGTTCGATACAACAGGTCATTAAGACTCCTAGCGCAAATAAGCTAAGTTATACAACTCTTGTTTAAATTCAAAATATTAATAATTGGTGGTTCATATAAGAAAAGGTTTTCTAAGTTGTTGGACTCCTTTTCTGCGTCTGTCTGAGTAGGTACCCTCCTCTTACCTCTTACTGTTCCAGCCATAATGTTGTAGAGCCAGTATACGTACAATCTGAAGGTGGCGTTTGCGGACCCTTACCAGCTTACAGCTTTCAATTTTTTCTTATCATACGCAACAACAAATTCTTTTTTCGATAAAAATATTAAAATGGAATATTTATGTCCCAAACAAGTATATTTAAAGCAACTGTGTACCGTACGATAACACGTCTGACAACTTAATTTATGAAGAGTGTTTTCGAATTTTTCCTTATACCTGTAAAAGAACCGGGAACTCGGTAGCAAAAAACCTTAGGAAGTTGGCGGTTTTTCACTCACGTACCTCGGAAAGCACGTTAAGCCGTTAGCGCCGTCGAAAATTAACGATATTAGTCGGATCGTAGGATAAGGCTAATAACTTTTAACTATGGATATTCAAAATCTGCTAACTTTGTCAAAAATACTGAATCACCTTTCAAGTAATATCAGGGACTTTTCATGGCCTTCAAGCCAACTCGGAGCTGTGGAACTAAAGGAATAATAAACTTAACATTATAGTTTCATCTATTCACCTATATTTAAGAAAATAAAACGTTCCCTCCGCACTTTATTTTTCTCCTGTATCGTGCGGGTAGTTTACATACATAAATTGCACATGGATAACATCCAGACCCGGAACAATTATTTGTAGGCCATACCAATACTTGTTCCATGCGGAATTCGAGCCCTTTCAGTGCTGTAACTTATTACTAAGTCACTGCGTCGTGAAGCCGTCAAAGTTAAAACAACTAATATGCAAAGTTCACATTAAAATCAAAAACCATTAGTTTGTCTTCGATATTTCACAAACTAGCGGGCATTCGCAAACAGGCAACGCCGTTTACATAATAAAGAATTTACGTGAATTTTCAACGACCTTCGCCTCTATTATGCTACGTTTATATACTCGCCGAGCACAGTCAAGTAGGCATAAGTGCGAGTATATAAACGCCTTATTCGGGTGTTCTCGCAGCTCTAGTATTCACATGTTCTTTACTCGATGTGAGGTTTTTGGCACGGGTAAAAAACTGTTCGTGTGTATTTGTATCGCTGTTTACATATGCATCATTATTCGCTTGTCGCGTGATCCGCGACCTATAATCTTTATTTTTCTTTAGAATAGTTAAAAAAACAATAATAATAAAAATACCTACCGACTGTGATGAAGTCACCATTACAGCCCTTCACAAGTCCACAGGTGAACATAGGATTACCCCAAGGAATGCCACAAAGAACGGTCCTCAGCTATCAGCATCCATTGACTTCCTGTATATCTTACGAGGTCATCGTTCCATCTAGTGGTGGGGCGCTCCATACACGCCAAATAAATATTTGTGAGTCTATAAATATCAAGTAGACAAAGTCGTGGTAACGAGATGCACGCCACCCGTATTAGCTTTTAAAAAAATCTACGTTTAATGAATACAGACGATTACGCAAGAGCATCGTATTCTTCCAGCGATAATTCGGGCAGGTACTCGGTGAATTTCTCGTGCCGATGATGTAAACACAACAGACGATTAAAGCTGTGTATAGTTGGTGATACTTCTAGCGACTATAGAGACCGATCCGGGAGCGGCTAGAGTGTCCGCACCGTGTGACACGGCGGATGGAATATTGTCGTTAAATGAATAGTTATAAATAATATCGACCGATCTTGTACAAATATTTTTTCTCTTTGTTATTCGATATTTTATTTTTGCAAAAACTTCGTGTATTATGATATAGTAGACACTTTAGATTCACTGGTAAAAAGTGATTATAGGCATTGAGTCCGCCCTTTGTATCCTTTCATAAAGGAAAGGAAATAAAGTTGACGTCTTCTTTAACTGACATGACGACCTCATCTGTAGATTCTGTGGCTCAAAGATCTTTTTTATTTCATTTTTTTTAATTTTATCTACACTAGGTAATATCTCACAAAATCATTTTTATCTCACTCAGGGTTTTCTCCTTTATCTTGAAGGCAATTTTTAAACATATATTGCACAAAAATAAAACTTAACTGCTTTTAACTAAATAATTATGAATTACTAACTTTGCGACAGTGCGGGGCGAGTGGACAGTTTGAATTCATGAGCTCTAACACGTGTTGCAAACAACCACGTCTCAGCGTCTCATCTAGTACTTAGTACATATTACTTAAATACCAAAACCATGCTCAACTAAGTAAGAACAAGCACTCACGTACACATATACATTTACAATTATTTTAAACAACAACCTACTTTTATATAGGTGCATGTGTATGCGGCTAGCAGTAAACTATTACGGGCTCGTAAAGGAAAAAGAAAGATGTGTGCTTGAGTGCGTGTCAATGAGTAAAAAATGTTTTTTACGTCACTTGAAATTCAATATAGAATTGAATAGAGATAGAATAAGAGTATCAAACTATAGACTGTCAAGCTCTTGGCAAGTAGCTGTAAGTTGATAAGTGACGTTGCCCATAGACATCTATATCGATCATCGAATAAAAATGCAGATGTGTTGTCACCCCTGAGGATTAAGATGAAATTACTCATTTCCAGTTAACAGCGACTCTGGTGCTCTGCACTCACTATACGAAGCAGCACCATTGGGCTGCTATTTCACGGTGGTATTTGGCGAGAGTGTGGTCCTACCCCGTTCTAATCGAATGATTCATGTAAGTGTGCTCGTTTGTCACCCTTATTTTATAAAATAAATAAATAATTACAGACTACATAAAACTAGCGGCTCATTTTCGCATTAATTTATAACTTTTTATAACGAGATTCCCTGTACTATTACCGACTTCCCCTTGCATTAATTCAAAGCCGCCATTGAGCCGTGTTAGCTCAGGGGCTAAGCGCTGTAAATTTCGTAGTATGCGAGCAATCCGAGTTCGATCCCCGCCGGCACCACCGAAATTGGTAATTGCAATTTTGAGTGCTGATTTACCACATGCTCGGCGGTGAAGAAAAACATGGTGAGGAAAACTGCATGTCTGAGAAACAAGAAAATAAAGACATTCGAAGACATATGCAGTTCACCAACACGCATTGGGGGAGCATGGTGGACGTTTCCTTGGCCTAAACCCCTTGTAATTGTTGGGAGGAAAATAGTTTAATTGTGAGCTTTTTGCCGCTTCTTCTCACAAGGTCTCCCACTGTGGTAGCTTGTTGAATCGAAGGCGTGTGGCTTTTGACTTTAAAAAAGTACTTTTTAAATGGCAATACCAAATAAAAAATTTGACCTTGAGCTACAAGTTAAACGAAACTCGTGAACACATCTGACATGAATTAAAAATAATATATATACTACTCTGTATAGTGTACAGTGACATTTACTGAAAATCATAACTATACTTAACTAAGTTCACATATGTATTTCCTTTAGCCGACCACGGTTGTTATTGAATTCGATAATTGGCTGGGTCTACTCGACTGCGTTTATTAATCTCAGGATTCATGCTGGAATGTTTCCATGTAACTAACTTCATACCGACAAAAATATTATTAAGCAATATTTTTAATTAAATAGCAAGAAAGCTGGTATTCTGTAAAATCTACAACCATACCATGTATAAACGTCTCTTACGACACCCATGGAATGGGGTTATACGGTATGAAAGTAAAGTTACAGCTTATATACGTCCCACAGCTGGGCACAGACCTCCCCTCATTTTTGAGAGGGTTATGGAGCAAGGTAGTGTTCGCCGCGCTGCGCCAATGCGTGTTGGCGAATTTCACATGTCTACGAAATATTTTTTTCTTATTTCTCAGACATGTAGGTTTCCTCACGATGTTTTCCTTCACCGACGAGCACGTGGTAAATCAGCACTTAAAATTGCAATTAATAATTTCATTAGTGTCAGCGGAGATCGAACCCGGGCTACTCGCGTTCTGTTATATTTACAGCGAGCGTTAACCATCTGAGCTACCACTGCTCTACGATATGGAATGATATTTATATGTGGTTGAGCCACGATGCAGCTATTTTATGGTTATAGCACGAATGGGTCGGCTCGACCGGGGAAGGACCACGCTCTCACAGAATACCGGGGTAAAATAGCAGCTTAGTATACACTTTAGCACCACCAGAGACAAATAAAATTAGAGGAAATTTTAACGCTATTCGTATAATGAAATATTTTAAATAATAATTTTGTTTTAAATACATACTAGAATAAATACTGTAATATAAATTGGTCTCGTGGGTGGCCTTTTGAAAAATAAATTTTAAATTA
>DWHP01004044.1:0-12888 GCA_018247895.1 Parnassius honrathi
GCCATCTTTAAGCTTAGACTCAATTACGTATTTTTATAGACCCAGAAAGTCGGACTTAACAAGCCCTTTTTACAGTCTGGGTCTGCTGCAGCTGAAACGCACGTAGACGTGTGCGCTCCTGTTGGAACTCTTTTGTATTTGTGTCCCAACTAAGTAGATCTAAGTTAAACTCTTCCGGCCTAATAATTCTGCAAGTATCAAAAAGGCACATTTTTGCGCCAGATTTTACAGCTGTTAGAATCGATCATGAATTTCAGCAGTTAGTCTACCGAAGTAAACTATATATACCCAATTCGTTCTCGTACGATAACCCAACATCTACATTTTCGTCGCCAAAATATGCCTCCTCCAGATTCGTTTTGGGGATTCAAAAGAAATTCCAAGCTCTTCACATAAACTTTTAGCACATCGTAGAGAGTCTTTCACAAATTCCTCTCGGTTTTCTCCTAATACTATTATAAGAAGATGGAATTACGCCGGAGCTTTTTTCGAGAGTCATTACGAATCGTCTCACATGCGGACTCAACACCTTCAGCCTTCCAAACAATCTGATTTCCAAAAGAGGCTTTAGCACCATAGACTACATACATAACCTTCGGGAAACTGTACAGAAGACCGAAAAATCTGCTACTTTGTCTTGAGTATGTCGACTATGAGAAAGCCTTTGATTCCGTCGATTTCGACAATGCTGCAATCCCTTCAGCGATGCCAAGTTGACTGTCGGTACATAGAAGTGCTGAAGCGTTTGTACAGTAGGCAACGATGGCTATCCGAGTACAGAACCAGAGTACGAAACCTATCCAGCTGCAGAGAGGTGTAAGGTAGGGTGATATAATATCCGCGAAACTCTTCACCGCTGGATTGAAGGACGTTTTCAATCAATATGCTGAAAAGGATAAGGTATTTACGTCAATCGTTTTCGATTTACTGACGATATAGGCGTTATGTCTAAATTGCTGGAGGACCTAAGCAATATGCTCAATGACCTTAACAGTGTCACCCCACGGATTGGTCTTAAGACGAACATGGACAATACACAGGTATATGTAATGTCCACGTCACACCCATTTCAATTGTTGTTAGTGCAAATAGTCCAATTAGGTAAGTCCAGCTTTAACCGAGAGATCAATCGACGGATTCAAGTCTCGGCAGCATTCGGGAGATTACGTCACATTTTCTCGTCAGGAATACATCAAAAACTCAAAACTATATTGTGCAATCAGTGTGTGTTGCTAGTGATGACCTGTGGATCTGAGACGTGGTCCTTCACTGCTGGTCGTATGAAGCTCAAGGTCACTCAGCGAGCTATGGAGAGGGCTATGCTTGGAGTTTCTCAGCATGATAGCCTTAAAAATGAGGATAACCGCAGTAGTATTAGACCCGGTTGCTCTAATACTACTGCGGTTAGTTATATACATAGTTCAACAGATTTGTAAGCAGACGTCAATGGGCCAGCCAAATAGCTCGAAGAACCGACAACCGATGAGGAAAAAAGGTTCTCGAGTGGCAGTATCGGAACGGCAGGCGACGCGTAGGGCGACTCCGCACTAGATTAAGTGACGATCTAGTAAGACATGCAGGAAGTCGATGGATGCGGGTGGCTCGGGACCGTGCTTTGTGGCATTCCACGGGCCTATGTTCAGCAGTGATTGTTGTGTTCGATTGAATAACTGAGTACTCGCTGTAGCATGTTGGTTCGTGCGCGTCAGTTCGCCGCCGCAGTGGCGGCCAGCCGGGTGCCGTGTGATTGTCGCTAGCACTTTGGCAGTATTCGACTTCATCTCGCCTCCTCTCTTACGCACCCTTGCGGTTTCGCTTGGCACGTTACATTGCGAGTGCAGTTTGGAGTTAATTTTATTGAAAAAATTGTGGCGCTTGCCGCCGCCCCCTTTCGTATGCCACCCGGAGCCATGGCCCTCCCAGCACCCCCACGCAACGTCACTGGGAAGGACCACGTCCTCATAGCATACATTTTACTGGAAAAGAGGCATACTATCTTAATCTGCACGGCTGGCAACGCATCTGCAGTTTAATTCGCAAACGAACATATACCTATGTAGATCTCTATGGGCCACAGCAACTACTCACCATCAGGTGGAATGTGTACTTGTTTGTCACCTTTATTCTATATATTTTACGGAATTTTTTTCAAGTAGCAAAATAAAATAAAACTTTTGGTAAATCCGAATGTGCGTGCCTTAAGCATGTTATACGTTTATTTTTAAAGTATTTTAAATAGACACAAGTTTTACAAATAACCTTGTTACTATTACTTCTAATTTTCCGATAATTTAACGTCAAAAGTCAACAAAAATCAAATATCAGAAGTACACGATCATTAAAAAATGTAGAAAAAAATCTCAATTAACAATAGAAAATATTTTTTTAATTTGACCATGTTATTATTACTGATATTCAAATATTTTTTATTAGTTTAATTGAAAAAACTGTTACCAGAATTATTTTAAAACGATCAGAAATCAACTTTATTATTACTTTAATTTTTAGGTATTTGTACTCAAGCATGGCGACATCGACGGCGGTAGCTTAACAATGAGTTATAGCGCCGAGGATGCGAATGTGGGTGCGAATCAAGCACTGTACAAGTATTTGTATGGCCTACTAGTAATTGTTCGGGTCTGGATGTTTGTCCTTGTGCAATTTATGTATGTAAACTGCCCCCGCGATACAGGAGACAATCCTAGTGTGGGGGTAACGTTTTTTAAAAATAGTAAGGCATTTTCTTAAAACTAGTATTTTTACCGAAATCGTTAATAAGTTCCTTTTCTCATCAACTTTACTTCAACTTCAAAAAGTTTTTCATCTAGCCATACCTAGCCAGTATTTTAATTTAACATTCACCCAGGTCACTCCATAAAGTCCAAGACGTTTAAGTATATTTATATATAAATCCTACGTACTTATATCGATATAATATATTGTAACGTAAATCTGTGATTATAAAAATAATAATAATACCTTACCTTGGTCAAGTATGTATCAAATTGGGTTTTGGAATATTTTGTATCTCTACAGCGATCGATATTTTCATCACGAGCCGCTGTAAACAAACGATACAGTAACCTATTCACGACGGCGATTGAGCCTTCAGTGAGTCAAAGTGGATCTGTATTTACTAAAATATTATGTTACAAGGCGGCTGGAACACCCAAAATTTCAGAATTTCTCAGCCGAAAAAATTAATTACAACTAAACAAAACAAAATTAAACAGCCATTTACACTCCATGACTTCACACATGATAGATTACGAGACAAAAAAATAGATTGAGTTGAACAATTGTTATTTTCAAAAGTTATCATGTTTGGACCGCTTTGTTAATGTAAAAATAGAAATTATCGATATAAAAAATCTAATATGTTCAAAAATCTTTCTAACAATGTGCTTTTTGTATGTTCAATATGATTGTTAGATACGATTTCTTGCAGCAAAACGTTGGATTCCCGATTTTAGCGCTAGTAGAACATACCTACGCGCTTTGCGCTTAAGGCATGCAATATAAGAAATACTTGGTTAAAACAGCCAAGATGATACCCGAACACAATGTTTACAAAAACTAGTCTATACTTCTGTGAAGATTATTTTGATATAAGTATGATGTATATTTAACTATAGTTTATACAAAACAAAACATCATGACGTGATAGGTATTGCAAGACAAATTTTGTAATAGATTACGTTATTTTAGATACTATATACCTAATGATTGCCAATGATTGTAATTATAGATAAACATAACTATGTACCTATTATCAAAATACACTCTGACCTGGTATTGTATTATTATATAAACAAAAATTCCTTAAAGTACCTTACAGTGATGTTTTAATATTCCTCAACTAGGCAGAACAAAAATCGGGATAGCATGCAAAAAAAATTTTTCACAATCAATGTATTTATCTTTGGTAGATAAGAACTTTCTGCTTCTACGAATCCGTCTTCCATGATGCCTTTTCAATAAAATTCGGATAATTTTCAACAATCGTAATAACTACTTAAAAATACTTTACAAACATTTATTTAAATTAGGTTAGGTTCTACGTTGATTAAAACTACTTTTACGGATTTTATCGCTTTTAATTTTAATAGGTTATTTTAATTAGGTTCTCCGGTTAAAGATAACTTGGTGTCCTAAAGGAAAATAGTGTTGCGCGCCTCCTGCGTTGCAGCAGCTCCTACGTCTGTAGCACCCGACTTAGGTGCTCCGATGGTGCAGCAGGAGGAATAGGCCCGCCAACAGGAGGAACAGGTCCATCGGTTGGAAGAGCAGCTGCAGCGCGGAGAGGAAGAACAGGCCCGTCGGTTGGAAGATTAGTTGCGGGTTAGACAAGAGCAACAGGCCCGTCGGTTGAAAGCAGATGCTCCTCATGAAGGACCTTCTCGCTACCTTTGGGAAATAAAGTGTATATAGTAAAATAAAGTATGCGGGAAATAAAGTAAATGGGGCTCTACACTCTACTCTTGAAAGTCAGAATGTGTCAAAAAAGGCACGTGTGACAATTCACAATGCTGTGTTAGTCCCTTCTTTAACGTATGGTAGTGATAGTTAGTTGTGGAGTAATAAGAAACACGAGAGTAGAATAAACGCAGTAGAAACGCGGTCGTTAAGGAGTATGTTGAGGCTAAAGCTGAGTGGCATGGTGAGGAATTGTGTGATAAGAGAAGAGTGTGGTTTGCAAGACGATGTTGTGACCACGATTAAGAAAGGAATGCTTCGGTTGTTTGGTCATATAGAAAAAATTAATGAGAAAAGATTGAAGAAGTGGACGAATCAGAAAGGGACGTCCTAGGTGAAAGTTTATCGACCAAGTTGGCGATATATTAAAAATGAGCAAAATTAAGAGGAACCTTAACTGACGAGCACTTTTGCTTAGGTATATGGATAATGGAGGGGGCGCGAGAGGAGTGTGAGGATTGTGCCAAATGGATGTCTAAAGTCTCTGCCTATCCCTCTGGATGACAATCGTTAGTGTATATGTTTTATGGAATTAAATTTTTATACAGAAAAATGCGAGTCATGTCAAAAAAATCAACGAAAAAATACAATAAACTTATTTTATCATCATAAACATATTAAAGTATTATTAATCTTCAGGATTTTTTTGTAGATTACTAAGGTCACGGCAAAATTTTCATTTTGTAAGGATTATATCTTCCGGACCGAAATTCGGTCACGAGTCTCAAAGGAAACTTGCCATCTGCGCGGGACAAGCTTATAATGCACGAGCGCATGTGCAAGTAACGGTCACGATTGGAGAAAGATCAGGCTTTTACATGCATTCCGAGGCACGCAGTGAGACCGCTTACTTCCTGTCTCCGAGCTGCTGCCGAGAATTACTTAACAGAAAAACCGAATAGCTGATTTTGACCACGAACCTATTTAGATGAGGTAGTCAATGATATATTATATATGGCAATAAGTCGAACTATCGTTACATTTTTATAGTACAACACTTATAATAAAATATTGCAAATATTTGACTAGAAGTGGTTATTGTTAAAAAAAATTGGACATATTTTTAATATATAAATGTGAAAAATATTCAGCTGCATGTGTAAATTGGGCCCATAAAGGATAAACGCTACTATCTATTTTAACTAACCAAATAAACTCCAACTACTGTTTACCAACACGACTATGAGATGTGTTTTATTCGTTATCTTAATGGATTGAAATGGTTGCGTATACGTTTCACTATTTTTAACGGTAAATAAAACAATAGTTGAAACTATCCTCTTAAGATATTAAAACTAACATTTACTTTGGTTTTTAGTTCGTTCTTGATATTTATTATAATGACAAAATGACATTTTTTTACGTGGTAGAGCCATGCTGCAGTTATATTTGTAGTATAGTTGTAGCGCAAATGGGTCGGCTCGACCGGGGATGGACCACGCTCTCACAGAATACCAGCGTAAAATAGTAGCTTAATGCCGCTGTGTTTCGTATGGTGAGTGTAGAGAACTGGAGACCCTTTTTACTGGAAACGAGACATTCCATCTTAGTCCTCACGGGTGACAACGCATCTGCATTTTGATTTGTAATCGAGGGTAGATGTAGATGTCAATGGGCCGCAGCAACCATTTACCATCAGATGAACTCTGTGCTGGTTTGTCACTCTTACTTTGACAAAAGCATTACGGGTTCGGTGGAATTGTAAATAATAATGTAAACCGGACAGAATTGCGGTCACGGTGGTCAGTATTAACAGAGGCTATCTATCTGCGCAGGACAGGATTGAAGTGCCTGAGTACTTTAATAACTATTAAATACTATCATAGTCCGATGGGACGGTAATCCGACACGAGTGAAGAGAGATGAGGCACAGAACTAACGGCTTTACGTGCTTTCCGAAGTAGCGGAACACCACCAATTTCCTAATTTCAGGCTACGGCTAAGAAATTATTGACACAAAATCTCATTAGCTGATTTTGTCCCGACTCGGGAATCCTGGACCTCATGAACAGCAATCGGGTTTACGGTCACTAGATCAATGAAAGAGTGTGATGGTAACTAGATAAATTGCAACCTATGAAAGTTTCTTAATTCAGAACTTCAAAATAGAAATAAGTATACATATGCATAATCACCTCTGAGAACTTAGATAAAATACGTTATACTTCTTCGCATGTTGCATTTATTTGTCTATTAGAATATGCAATATGTGAGAAATCGTATCGACTAGACCTTAGTGAAATTGATCGGACTAGGTAATTCCTGGCGCTGAATTTCATCATCATAAATCGCGACAAATGTCGCGATGCCATACATTTCTTCATCTGGATGATTGGCAGTCCACCTCTGTGCGATTTACCAGAAGTGTGTGGAATCAGCTACCAACAGAGATTTTTTCGTACTGATACGACCTAGGGACCTTCACGAAACGAGCCGCCTACTCTTTTTTAAAAGGCCGGCAACGCTCCTGCAATTATCCTAGTGCTACAGTTGTACATAGGTGACGATAGTATATTACCGTAGGTTGATCTGCATGCTCGTTTGCCCCCTCTAATGTCAAAAATATAGGTGGATTTATAACAAGTTGACATTTATAAAAAATCCTGTTATACATTTAATAATCCGATAACCACATGAATATCCAATTTATATTAATTACATAATTATCTTTTCGAAAAGAGAAAAATCTTATAAATTGATATTTCACACAATGGAAATGATAATTGTGGGAACAAAAACAATCGAATCACTTCATCTTATCCCAAGAGTGTCGTTAAAATA
The DNA here is from genome assembly GCA_018247895.1 of Parnassius honrathi. Lineage (NCBI taxonomy): Eukaryota > Metazoa > Arthropoda > Insecta > Lepidoptera > Papilionidae > Parnassius > Parnassius honrathi. Next base: position 7,258 of record DWHP01004044.1, read on the forward strand.
GCTATGAAATTTTTAGCTTTATTTTTGATTGAAGCAGCCTTTGCTACGTCACGTACATGCACAAAGAATTAAGAGTTAAAGAAAAAAGATGGCTAAAATAAACTATCATCTTTTCATTTCATCTATAAACATATTTATAACTACTTGTACTATTAACTAATACATTATATAACAATAATAAGAAAAATTTTAACGGGTGTCCAGTTTTAGCCCTCCAACACAAATTATATTAATTAAAGCTACTTATTTCATTAAAGAAACTTCCAATTTATTTGTTTAATATACTTGCTAAATGAAAACAATGACTTAATACCTGTTGGAATAGAAAAAGATAGGCTCCAATACATAAGAGTCGTCCCTGCTTAGTTGCCATCCTTGGAAAGTAGGTTTACCCTTTTTTAGGTTAATTAAACCTAGTTTTTTCCTGATATTGTTGTAAAGACGTCCTATTCATCTTTCTTAGTTTTCCTCTGTCGTTTCTTAAGACAACCACGGAGTTATATAGGATAGCGGATATAATTACACTGCCCCAACACGGTTGACTTTAATGTATGTGCTCGGAACCATATAAAAAGTGGGGTCTTGTATATTTAAATATAATAGTTATAAAAAGGTAAAACCACGTATTTAATTATTAAATATTTAAAAAAAAATTGGTTGACCCTGCAGTCCATCCCTGGAACTTCCCGTTAATTTCAAATGCAAAGAGCTCAAATTTTGAAAAGCCACGGTTTTTTATTTCAAAATAGAATATTTCACAAACAAATCAAACGATTTTGATGTGATTTACGGCAATCGACGTCGTTTTTTAAATAAAAATCTGATTAGATATTTATAAAAAAGGGTATTGAAATGTTTACATGTTGACAAACATACACACACGCTCACACTCGTACTAACACTCCTACGCACGCATTCACGTAAGGACGCACGCACGCACGCACGAAGGCAGACACACACGTAAATATAGACATCATCGCAAAAATAGCCAGAATATTGTTTTGATATATTATATTTTACTCGAATACTACATTTAAAAATCTAGTTTTTCAGGTTTTATCGCGTATTATATATATGTAAATGTCTATGGACCACAGCAACCAACTGGACTGTGTGCTGTTTTGTCGCCTTTATCCTCTTAAATGAAAAGTAAATACTATATTTCACTAGTGAATACAATTTCTTAAACATGTTAATATTTGAATTAAAGAAAGAATTTGAAAGAAATAAATAAACACAAATGGGAAAAAAATACTCAGGAATGCGAATCACGTTTTTTTTTTAAAGGTACTTAAAATTAGATACTTCTCACTTTATCGCGTATATTAACTAATTTTATACTCCCGACGTTTCGAATATTTTACTGAACCCACTGTCACGGGGAGGACAGAGGCGTTTAACATCCCAATCTCATAGTTAACCATGACTATCTCCTGATTTAAATTATTAATTTTTGTTCCGATCCACGCAGTACGAACTTATAGTATCTGGAAGTCTTGCAGTTGTATGCTTTGGTTGGGATTTAATTTTATTAATTATAGAATCCCAAGCAGATAGTAGCACTCAGCCATCTTCTCTATTGAAATTAAGATGGTTTTTGATTTCAATAGCCTCGTGAATCTTTCTTGGATGGAATTGAATTTCTTTAGCGAGGATTTGTGGTCTCTCAAAGCTGATGTAGTAACGGGGGTGATACTATTCGTGTTCACAGACTGCAGACTTCCCAGAGCATCGATTTTTTACATCAGCTATGTATTCTTTAATGCACGTTTTTATTGATCTTTTTATTTGTCCTGTATAAGACAGACCACATTCATAATCAAGCTTGTACACTCTTGAATCTTGCATAGCGAAATTACATTTGACCTACGGTAAAAACTGACGAATCTTCTTCGGCGGCTTGGAGGACGTTCTAATAGAATCACGCTTCAGGATGTAGCCAATCTTGTCTGTGGTTCCTCTGACGTATCGTACAGCAGGCACACGCTTGACCGTGACCCGTTTTACACGGTCACTGTGACGTACGCGCGGGACCCGAAGCTTGTCGTCTTGCAATACTTGCTTGACGTGCTGAAGCTCTGCGGACAGATGTTTTCTGTCACAGATCCCTTATACTCTCTGAAACAAAGGTTTACCCATGGTAGTTTAGTTAAATTTGTTAATCACTTCAGTTTTTTTATAATATAAGTAATTTTTCTATGTCATTACCCTGTAAGGAATTATCGGTGCTCACCATTATAAAAGAATATGTGATGGATAAACTGTTTATATATAGTGTATCACCGGGCATCCTGCTCACTAGCACTTGTCTTGTTCTTTTATTATTCTTTGTTATCTTCATGCCGGAAAAGTCTACTGTTCGATGTGTTTCTCAAGTTGTAGGGACGAATTGTTTTAATCACGCTTAGCAGATGGCTTGACCATAGTAGTAAGAGACTTCCTTTTCTGTTTTTTCTCAAATGAAAAGCCTTTCTACGTTCCACGTAGGTGACGATGATGGTGGATATATATTTTTTTTGTGTAATGGGAGAATGAGTCTTAAACTAAAAAATAAATCTAACATACTTATTTCAAATATTTATAGGTATTACATAAAATGAAAAACTAATACTTTTTAATTAAAGAATACTGAGCTCAGTTTATATTAAAAATACGTTTTAGAAACATCATGCATTTAAAAAAGCTGTAAAATATTCCTGTAATTAAAAGCAACGTTGTAATTGTTAATCGTACACATACGTAATACCTATACCAAATAATTTATTGATAGTGGAATATTAAAACGGCTGTAGGTGATATATATAAACGTTTATAGTTTAAAATACATCCAATGGGAACACTGCCTGTCTTTCAATGCAATTCATTTGAATAATAAATCCCTACAGCTTGTTTTCTGATAGGACGAGGAGGGGGGGGGCTGCATAAAGTTTTAGTTTCTTTCTTTTTTATGTTTAATTGAACACTACATACACTTTTTATGTTTAAAAACGAGCAGTGGGCTTTTGATGGACTGTATTATCATGCTGCTGATGATGATTTGTACTTCAGTTTCCACACACTTCAAAATATTTAAATAACCTGCAGTTTCTAAACATATATGGTTGTGTGTAAGGGAATATTATATAGGCACCGTAGCAGCGTAACAGAATCCATCACCCCGTAGGTATAAAAGAACAAGACAATAGGTACGAGGTGTTAGTCTTTAAATTATTATATTGACATCAGTTCCTAATACTGTTACGAGCTTAGGGTTCGTGACAATAAAAACTGCCGTATGAATAACCAAAATGGACAAACACCAATTAAAACTAATACACACTAATAATTAATCAAACTTAACACTTTAGTTCATTTTATTTCGTTCCTAAGTCTTCACTTGTATCGCCAATTCAATATTGCCCCGATCGCGGTTTTCAACGGCTTTATATGGGGCCATTCGACCGAAAGATCCTGAATTTTCCAGCAGACTCCGGTCCCGACCGACTAAGTGATGAAAGTTCGAGTGTGAACCTTTCCAGAAAGCCTAACTCTTCTACTAGATACTAGATGGCGCTGTTGGGTGAGTTCCAGAAACATCTGGATACTCCTATTTCTGATACTTGATACCAGATGGCGCTAGTGGCGTGCAACAATACGATTGCTAAAAATCAGATAATTCACACGTCCGGAAGGCGGTGAAACTGGATTACAGTTCTCCACAATATTCGAATAGAATATAATAATAGAATAGATTAATTCAATATAATTAAAAAATACTTTTTGGAAGTCGTTTAAGTTTTACCACTGGATCGGAAAGAATCTCCGTCCTGGGACGAACCAGTAAGATACCGCACATTAGCGATCACTTCATTCCCAGTGTTTGTGTCAATCATGTACTCTGTAGTAGCATATAAGCCCATACTTAGCAATTTTTGTTCATTTATATTCATATATACACGCAGGCCAAGCTAATAAAGGATTCTTAAGATGCAAGTTCTTTCAAATTTACCACGCACCCGTCTAGTTATGAATTCAAATTAACAGTATGTTATTACGACGAAGATAATTCGGATTCCAAAACCGTATCTGATTTAGTCTGAAACACAAGGACGTTAAATACGGGATACGACGGCAAAATCACAATTATTTATTCAAAGCGACGCCTGTTTTTAAATTAACCTGATTCTTGATAAAATGAAAGCGGATAATTTTGTTTGAATTTTAAACAAATTGTCAAGGAATGTGACTGAGATTACGACGATTATTCAATCACAAACATTTGATTCTAGCGTGTAAATAGATAAAGTTAAGTACATCTAATATAATCTATTTCGAGAAAACTAATTTATATGAATGAAAGCAATAAGTGTAAAGATACTTTAAAGCAACCACAACTATATCCACATTTAACCAGATGATAGAACTGCTTTTCTGTCTAGGAGCACGTCTGGAAAGACTACACTCTTACACATTTTGCCGCAAAATGTATCCGCCAAAATACGTTCGTGCTGCTGTGTTACAGGCTGAAGGGATAGGAGCCGGTATAAATGCAGGCTGCGGTGCGTTCCATCTCGGTCCTCAGAGGTGACAACACATCTGTCTGTTCTCTGTCTGAAGTTGGCTATAAGTCCACGGACTGCGGTAGCCACTTACCAACTGGTAGACTACAATTTGTTTGACTCTTCAGTTTTATGAAAAAATGGAGATTGTATCACACCATCCCCTTCTCTTTTCTTTTTAATATCACTTTTCTTTTTTCTATTTATTAGCTTGTGAAGATTGCCTGCTGAACATGAGTAGTTGTAATCGTCAAGATTGGTAAATCTTTCCATCTATTTTAGATCTACTCCTTTGAAATTGTTTGCACAGAAATTAGATCTGAAAAGCCATTTAAAAATCACGATATCATCAATACACAGCAACATACTCCTGCTTTATTTCACTGGTATTCTTTGTAAGCTAGGTCTTTAATTGCAAATGATGCCCCTACAAAGAATTGTTTTAGATTTTCGGTTAGATATTTTGGAAAATGTGTAATAAACTTATTGGTCTATATTTATTATATTCGATAACATTTTTACTCCATCACTAAATACTTTTTACTATTTTTTCTAAATCATCAATATGCATACTACATAATAAATTACAGCAATAATAAACAGGTGCCATTTTATAAGGGAGATACTATTCTGGGCCTATTTATCAAAGCAAAACACTATTAAATTGCTCGGAGAACACGAATTAAATATAATCGCTTTCCCAATTTAACTTATCTGAGCTCAGAAGTTGGCTCCAATGCTTCTAAAGTAACAAGTAAGGAGTAAAACCTTGATAATATATCAGTAGCTAATACACAGTATAATAGTTCACGGATAATTCATTTTAAAGTATGTTAATATTATGTGATGCGAAGAAGTGTTGTATTTTGTTTAAATTCCTTTATTGGGTTCTAATCCGCCATTCAACTACTGACGTGAACCACTCGTAACACAAGCAATTTAGCTTACCTTGAGTGGTTAAAAGGAATATTAGTAATGTTTATAGCATTTCTAATATTTAAAAAAATGTTGTGTAAGCGCGTGTGTGTGTGTGTGTGTGTGTGTGTGTGTGTGTGTGTGTGTGTGTGTGTGTGTGTGTGTGTGTGTGTGTGTG